>PVKP010038326.1:0-20970 GCA_004027715.1 Plecturocebus donacophilus
GCCATCGAAAATAATTTTTTTATGATTAGATGACATGCCTCTAAAGAAAAAGGCTTATGTGATTTATTTTGTTGTTGTTTTTCAAACATGATATACTAAATATATGTAATAATAAAATGAATTTATACTTAACATTACTATTTTCATCTAATAGTTATTTTATGCTTTCCAATGAGCCTTAAAATATCCCAAAATAAAATAATTGTTTATTGTCATGTCACAGATATAAAATCTAGGGAACACAGTTCTAAGATGAGCCAGGAACAGCTGATAAAATATCACATGTGATCTCTCTAGATTGCATTTTATTTCTCATCTAATTACCAAGACATAGTGCACATATATAATTTTATATTTATCTATATCAATGAAAAATAACAATATACCATATGATTTTTACTATACTAGCACAGTGTTGTGAACTTTATAAAATTTCTCAAGACAAAAATGACAGTGGTACTTTAATTTCAACTTCCCACGTTGAAGTGTTTTAGAAAAGAAAAACCACTGAAAATACAGATTAGGACATAAAAATCTGGAAAAAACAAAAATCCCAAGGAATTTTCATTACATAATTGTTTTGAATTTATTAAGATTTTACAAAAATATAAATATAAGAACTAAAGATAATCCTTTTAGGTGGAAACAACAGTTTCAATGAACTGATTCATTAAGTTGATAAAAATAGCATTTCAAATATTAGCTGTACTTCAATGAAAGAAGAGGAAAAGAGGGAGTCAGATGTGAGAATTATTATAACAGAAAAGAAAAAAGAAGTTTTATTATTTTGAAAGCGAAGTCTTTATTAGAGAAATTCAGCTTATGTATCCTGTCACTTTAGAAAGAAGTGAAAGGACAAATAAGATTGTATATTAAATGATATAATAGAAAAATTGAGAGCTGATCCAGACACTTCCTTGTAATTTTTCTTAATTTCTTTCATATGCCTCATTATTATTCTACCTCTTAGATAAAGACAGAACTCTCTGTAGCAAATCCTTAAATGATTGCTTCACCTGCTGGTTTCTTAGAGTATAAATGAAGGGGTTCAAAAGTGGGGCAACTGAGGTATTGAGCACTGAAACTCCCTTCATTAGGGATATCCTCTGTTTGGCTGAGGGTTTAATGTACATAAAGATGCAGCTGCCGTAGGAGAGGGAGATGACAATCATATGAGACGAACAAGTGGAAAAAGCCTTTTTTCTCTGGTTGGCAGAAGGGATTTTTAAAATTGTTAGGGCAATATATGTGTATGACAGAATTACTAATACCAGAGTGACCGGGAGAGTCACCAAAGCTAAGACAAAACTCATCATTTCCAACAGATGCGTGTCTGTACAGGAAATTTTCAGTAGAGGAGCAGTGTCACAGTAAAAATGATCAATAATATTGGAGTCACAGAAATCCAGGCTTAGGCCTAAGATGAGTCCTGGAAAAATGATGAGGAAACCAGCAATCCAAGAACTAAGAACCAGCTGGATGCAGGCTTTGGTGCTCATGATGGTTGTATAATGCAGAGGCTTACAGATGGCAACATAACGATCATAGGACATGACAGCCAGGAGGTAAAATTCAGATGCTCCCAGAAGGAAGGCAAAAAACAACTGAGCTGCGCAACAGTTATAGGAAATGGTTTTGTCACCAGTTGCCATGCTAACAAGCAATTTGGGAATACAGACTGTTGTATAAGAAATTTCTAAGAAGGAAAAATTTCTAAGGAAGAAATACATAGGAGTCTGCAGGTAAGAGTCCAGCAGGGTGAGGGTGATGATGGTCAGGTTGCCTGAGATGCTTAGCAAGTAAGTGAGAAGCAGAAAGATAAACAGCACAATCTTCAATTGGGGGTTCTCTGTCAATCCTACTAAGATAAACACAGTCACTGTTGTATGATTTTCCATTGCTACTTCTTGACCTGCTTCTGTTTTGGTGAAAATGTTGAGAAAAAATTAGGTAAAGGTTCAAATGGTAAAACATGAAAATAGCAATGTTAAAATTCTGCAATTGCCACTGATTAGATATGGGGTACTTTTTTGAAATTATTTATATAAGATAAACTCTAGCAAAATCTATTTCTCTGCACATAGAAAAATATTTTGTACAAATCTACAGAAATTAAAGATTATCTTATAATTCATCCTTATATTCTAATTTAATTATATTTATCATGATGTGGTAAAAAGTTTAACATACATGAAAAAAAAAGATTTCTTCTTTTCTCAGTATGTAAGTGCTGAAATGTCATGTTGCTCACAGTTAGCCTAACAATTGGAATGTAGTTGTCTACAGGAGCTTACTTTGAATGCAAGAGAGAAATAAAATGATATGTTAATATTTATGACAATTAAAAATAGAAAACCAGCTTTAGGCCTAAGGTGAACACTGGAAGAAATTCAATATAACGATCATAGCTTTTGATGTTTTTTTTTTTTTTCTGTCTTAACACTCTTTGTCTTAGTTTTCTGATTTTTTTACACCTAAAAAAAAGAAATTCAGAAAATAAATTTAAAAAGCAGTGCTGTGTCCCTGTTTCTATCTCTTCATTTCCTGTCACTCTTCACTTTTACCATCTTTTATTTCAATACTAAATCCTTCTGATTTCACAGTAAACATATCTTAAACAGAATTAACAGAATCAGTGCTTCTGCTGGTCATACTTCTGAAAATATAAAGGAACTAATGAAATGCAAGATAAAGTAAGCAAGGGATTAGAAAGAGGAAGAAAAATGAAATTGGGAAGCAGAACAGAAGAAGGCAAAATAAGTAGAAAATAGATAAGACATCAAGGGAGAAAAAGAGAAAACCTACCATCAAGATTGGACTTTTCTTCAGAAAAGAAAGTGACTTTTAATTAGCTCTTTGCCTCTTAACTGATACATAGTCTGAGCTGTAGCAGAAGTGAAATTTGCCTCTACTGAGGAGAAAACAGGAAACATTTTTACTCTGATGATCAGTTACCAGGCAAGTGTTTAGACACTTGGAAGTAATATCAACTTCCCTAACACAATATGATCAGTCAGAAGCCAAGCTAACACAAATGGAGTTGATTGTATGGTTGAGAAGTTTTAAGTCCCATTAAGCTAAATGCCTTGAAATCTCCTCGTTATGAACACGTTCATCCCTTGAGGACAAATTTCCTCTTTGAAGACTTCATTATCAGTTATCTTCTTTGATAACTTCATTATCAATGATAAACATCACTAAACAATGTTTATAGGTCCATAGAGGATGCACTGGTATACACCAAGGAATCAAAGAAGTCTAAGACAACATCCCTGACTAATGCAGTTTACCAATATATTCCGAAGAGAAGATACGTGAATGAATATAATAATATATAATGTGGCATAAGCTTCAGGTAAATGGGGCTCATTTTTACCATGCGGTATAGGAGACTGAGAGGAGATTTTTATGGTTCTTGGCGAAGTTGAGGAAGATTCATAAGAGAGGGTGGTATAAGAGATGATGGATCCTCACCTAGGCATTGGAAATACATTCGAAAAAACAAAGCATTTTAGGCAGGTTAAACACTGTGAACAGTGTACGTAAGAATGAAAACTCATTAATTAAAATATATTATAGAAATATGAAAAATAAATGAGTGAATAAACAACCAGCTTTATCCAAGGATTACTTTAAGTTCTGGAGATTCTGGCTATTAATGACAAAGTATTGTTAATGGAAAAAAAATCTGTAAAATATTTAAAGAGGTTAATTTTTAGCCAATGTGTGTGACCATGGCTCAGGGAACAGTCTCAAGAGGTCCTGAGAAAGAGTGCCTGGGTGGTCAGATTGCAAGTTGGTTTTATACATTTTAGGAAGACAGGAATTGAGGTAAAACCATGAATCAATACATGGAAGGTATGTATTGGTTCACCCTAAAGAGGCAGGATACTGTGAAGCAGAGGAGGCCTGAGGGTGGGGGAATCACAAGTCATAGGTGAATTCAAAGATTTTCTGAAAGGCCCAGTGTGGTGGCTCATACCTGTAATTCCAGCACTTTGGGAGGTCAAGGCAGGAAGATCAAGTGAGCCTGGGAGTTTGAGACCAGCCTCGGCAACATGGTGAGAACTTGTCTCTCACATTTGCCAGGCTTGGTGGCATGCACCTCTGCTCCCAGGTACTCAGAAGGCTGAGGTGGAAGGGCCATTTGAGTCAAGGAGTTCAAGGCTTCAGTCAGCTATGTTCACACCACTACCATTGCACTCCAGCCCAGGTGACAGAGTGAGACCCTGTTTCAAAAAAAAAAAGAAAGAAAAAAGAAAAGATTTTCTGATTAGCAATTGGTTTGTAGCACCGGAGCGATCAGAAAATCAACACCAAGACAAAAGTATGCCAAACTGCAGGGTTTTTATTCCCGGCAGCCACAGAGGACTCATGACTCTTCAACCCGTGGCCCTGAGCTCAGGGGGAGTAAGGCATTTAAGCTGCAAAACCACATCCTTTTCTTGTTCAGGGGGGCACAGGGGTATGCAAGGCAAGCTGTCTGTACAGAAGCTAAAGTCTGTGGTTTGTTGCAAGGGAAGGGGGGTAGCAGTGGAAATTTTTACCCTTAACACTTCTGAGAATTGATGTACATTAACTGTTCTGAGAACGACACCTCTGCCCAGGGCCCAAGTGGCTTCTCTATAAGATGGCAATGCTTAGGCTTCAGTTCTAGCCCCTACAACAGGTTGACAGAGTTAAGCTTTGTCTAAAAACTTAAAGTAAAAGTAAATGCTTGAGTTAAGATAAGGGGGTTGTGGAGACATAGGTTCTTGTTACATAGATGAAGCCTCCAGGTAGGAGCCTGCGAAGAGAATAGATGATAAATGTCTCTTTCAGACCTTAAAGGTGTCAAACTCTCATTTAATCTCTCCTAGATCCCGAAAACACCTAGAAAGGGAAGGCCTGGTTGCATTAATGAAGATTCTCTACAGATGGAAATTTCTCACATAAGAAATGGCTTCGCAGAGTCATTTCAAAATACATGAAGAAATATATTTTGGGGTAAAATACTTTGGTCTCCTTCCAGGTTTGCTATCTGTCATGTGATGTTATACCACAGTCAAGTTGGAATTTGGTATCTTTTTGCCATAAAGAATGTTTTGTCAGTCTTATGATCTCTATTTTAATGTTAATGCTGGTCAGTAGTGCCTAAATTCCAAAAGGGAGAGGGTATAATGAGGTATGTCTGACATTCCATTCCATCATGGCCAGAGACTCAATGTTTCAGGTGTCTCTGGGGTCCCCTGGGCCAAGAAAAAGTGTCCATTCAGTCGGGTGGAAGGTTTAAAATTTTGGTTTTGGTTTACAATATAATAATGTTTTCCTAGTATTTAAACACATGCTCTCAGCCTTAGAGACAGTCTGAGGAAACTAATTGTATTAAAATGACTATAGCCTCTTGAGTCAGAAACAGAGCTTTGTTATCCCCACAAATCATAATTTTATCAAATCAGACCAAACATTTCTTCTCTTCTCCAGCTCCCTATATATACCTGTAATAGTGTATTATAATATGCATAACAAGACTATCACTTTTATTTGTATTTACATTAAAAATGGAAATAAATGTTTTTCTCCTCTTAAAATGATGAACACAATTTTATTCAGTAATAGTGACATTTAATAAATTAATAAAATTCAGGTCTTCCATGATTAAATATGATAATGTGCCACAAGCTTAAACAGAGTTACTAAAATCAAATCATAGTAATTTAAATCTATTAAAATAAATGAAGTGTTCTTAGAGTTTTAGAGAGTTTTTTTCCAATAATATGTGAATTTATAAACAATCTGAAAAATACATTAAAACTTAAAAATTGTTATTGTTAGAATAGGTAGTCAGACATGAGCAGAGCAAGACAGCACCCCATCCCCTGCCATCGGAATGTCAGGCAACCATCAGGGAGTGGTTAGGTGGTTGCTAAACCATCTCCCTAAAATAATAATTATTCACAGCCAGTGCCAGGGAAAGGCAGTCTCCCAATAGAAAGAAAACACTTGAAACTGGTGATCAGCAGCTTTCTGATGAGATCTCAGGAATTGAGCAAGTGGGCTCAAGCATGTACACTAAGAGGCAAAATGGCAGAGTTTAACTGGTATATGGTCTTCCCTAGGAACACTCAACTCATAAGAGAAAAACACCTGCAAATGAGCATGTGTAGAACATTAGTAAACACACTGGA
The DNA here is from genome assembly GCA_004027715.1 of Plecturocebus donacophilus. NCBI lineage: Eukaryota > Metazoa > Chordata > Mammalia > Primates > Pitheciidae > Plecturocebus > Plecturocebus donacophilus. The sequence continues at coordinate 6,168 of PVKP010038326.1, forward strand.
CATGCAGCCCCTCCAAAGTACTAACAGGCCGCCACATATCTAGACAGCCTGCCCCAAGGGAAGAATCAGGAGAAAAGAGATATAAGAACTTGGAAGCATGCCAACATATAAAACCCCAAGTCAAAAGTTAAATTATGCATTTGAATCGCTCAGTTGCCTGCCTGGCCCGCTTCCAAATGTACTTTATTTCCTTTTGTTCCTGCTCTATACATTTTAATAAACTTTCACTCCTGCTCTCAAATTTGCCTTGGTCTCTCACTCTACCTTAGGCCCCTCATTCAAATTCTTTCTTCTAAAGAGGGAAGAATTGAGGTTTCTGCAGACCCAAATGGATTCACTGCTGCTAACATTATCCTTAAAGGTATATAAATAGAACTATTCAGCAAGAGATTTTGTTCATTGATGTTCACATTCTTTACATTCCTGCTGCAAGATAAAGCACTCAAATTACTTTTCTTTTTCTGCTTCCCAGGAATCACACTGAAATGTGTAATTTTTTAATAAGTTCTAACACTGTGAACATTGTGTGATTCTAGATAAGGTTGGAAATTTAAACTTTACAAATTTCTCTTTGATTACTCATATTCAATATATTTTTAAGTTAATACAAAACAATACTAGAACTAATCAACTATTTATCTTATCAAGTGATTATGATTTGTTTACTTCCAGAGAATGCCCTTAAAAAGATTCCATGTAAAATTCTGTTTTAGTCATCATGTACTCCTTTTATTTGTTCATTTACTTATTAGTTAATTCATCTATTCCTTGAATATGTATTTATTGCATGCTTGTAGTGGCCCAGGCACACTTCTTTTCTTTTTTATTGTACTTTAAGTTCTGGGATACATGTGCAGAACATGCAGGTTTGTTACATAGGTATACATGTGCAATGGTGATTTGGTGTACTCATTAACCCGTCACCTACAGTAGATATTTCCCCTGATGCTATCACTCCCCTATCCCCTCACCCACTGACAGGCCCCAGTGTGTGATGTTCCCCTTCCTGTGTCCGTGTTTTCTCATTGTTCAACTCCCACTTATGAGTGAGAACATGCAGTGTTTGGTTTTCGTTTCTTGTGTTAGTTTGCTGAGATTGATGGTTTCCAGCTTCATCCATGTCCTGCAAAGGATATTAACTCATCCTTTTTTATGGCTGCATAGTATTCCATGGTGTATATGTGCCACATTTTCTTTATCCAGTTGATCATTGATGGGCATTTGGTTGGTTCCAAGTTTTTGCTATTGTGAACAGTGTCACAATAAACATACGTATGCATGTGTCTTTATAATAGAATGATTTACAGTTCTTTGGGTATGTACCCAGTAATGGGATTGCTGGGTCAAATGATATTTCTACTTCTAGATCCTTGAGGAATCACCACACTGCCTTCTACAATGGCTGAACTAATTTACACTCCCACCAACAGTGTAAAAGCATTGCTATTTCTACACGTCCTCCACATCTGTTGTCGCCTGACTTTTTAATGATCTCCATTCTAACTGGCGTGAGATAGTATCTCATTGTGGTTTTGATTTGCATTTCTCTCATGACCAGTGATGATGAGCTTTTTTTCATATGTTTGTTGGTTGCATAAGTGTCTTCTTTTGAAAAGTGTCTGTTCATGTCCTTTGCCAACTTTTGATGTGTTGTTGTACCTTTCCTGTAAATTTGTTTAAGTTCGTTGTAGATTTTGGATATTAGTCCTTTGTCAGATGGGTAGATTGCAAAAATTTTCTCCCATTCTGCAGGTTGCCTGTTCACTCTGATAATATTTTCTTTTGCTGTGTGGAAGCTCTTTAGTTTAATTAGATCCCACTTGTCTATTTCGGCTTTTGTTGCCGTTGCTTTTGGTGGTTTATTCATGAAATCTTTGCCCATGCCTATGTTCTGGATGGCATTGCCTAGGTTTTCTTCTAGGTTTTTTATGATGTTAGGTGTTACATTTAAATCTTTAATCCATCTTGAGTTAATTTTTGTATAAGGTGTAAGGAAGGGATCCAGTTTCAGCTTTCTGCACATGGCTAGTCAGTTTTCCCAACACCATTCATTAAATAGGGAATCCTTTCCCCATTGCTTGTTTTTGTCAGGTTTGTCAAAGATCTGATGGTTGTAGTAGTGCGGCATTACTTCTGAGGACTCTTTTCTGTTCCATTGGTCTATACCTCTATTTTTGTACCAGTACCATGCTGTTTTGATTTCTGTAGCCTTGTAGCATAGTTTGAAGTCAGGTAACATGTTGCCTCCAGCTTTGTTCTTTTTGCTTAGGATTGTCTTGGCTCTACAGGCTCTTTTGTGGTTCCATAGGAAATTTAAGGTTGCTTTTTACAATTTTCCAATTCTTTGAAGAAAGCCGATGGTAGCATTGAATGTGTAAATTACTTTGGGCAGTATGGCCATTTTCACAGTATTGATTCTTTCTAACCATAAGCATAGAATGTTTTTCCATCTGTTTGTGTCCTCTCTTAATTCCTTGAGCAGTGGTTTGTAGTTCTTCTTGAAGTGTCCTTCATATCCTCTGTAATTTGTATTCCTAGGTACTTAATTCTCTCTGTAGCAATTGTGAATGGGAGTTCACTCATGATTTGGCTCTCTGCTTGTCTGTTATTGGAGTATAGGAATGCTTGTGATTTTGTATCCTGAGATTTTGGTGAAGTTGCTTATCAGCTTAAGGAGAATTTGGGCTGAGACGATGGGGTCTTCTAAATATATAATCATGTCATCTACAAATAGAGACAATTTGACTTCCTCTTTACCTATCTGAATACACTTTATTTCTCTTGTCTGATTAATCTGGCCAGAATTTCTAGTACTATGTTGAATAGTAGTGGTGAGAGGGGGCATCCTTGTCTTGTGCCGGTTTTCAAAGGGAGTGCTTCCAGTTTTTGCCCATTCAGTATGATATTGGCTGTGAGTTTCATAAAGAGCCCTTATTATTTTGAGATAGGTTCCATCAATACCTAGTTTATTGAGAGTTTTTAGCATCAAGCGCTGTTGAATTTTCTTGAAGGCCTTTTCTGCATCTATTGGGATATTTGTCTTTGGTTCTGTTTATGTGATGGATTACGTTTATTGATTTGCTTATGTTGAACCAGACTTGCATCCCGGGAACCAAGCTGTCTTGATCATGATGGATACGCTTCTTGATGTGCTGTTAGATTAAGTTTGCCAGTAGGGTATTGAGGATTTTCACATCAATGTTCATCAGGGACGTTGGCCTGAAATTTTCTTTTTTTGTTGTGTCTCTGCCAGGTTTTGGTATCAGGATAATGTTGGCCTCATAAAATGAGTTAGTGAGGATTCCTTTTTTTTTTTTTATTGTTTGGAATAGTTTCAGAAGGAGTGATACCAGCTCCTCTTTGTACTTCTGGTAGAATTCTGCTGTGAAATCGTCTGGTCCTGGCCTTTTTTTGATTGGTAGGCTATTAATTGCTGTCTCAATTTCTGATTCCACTTTTGATGCTTGCTTTTTCTTTTTAGGCTTTTTTTCCTGCCTAAATTGCATGTATTGTATTTTTTTTTTTTGCATTGTAATTTTTTTGAAATTGGACATGACATATGAAGTAATAGGAACTAAGGTAAATTGACTTCAGTGTGAAGTTTTATGTTAATCTGTCTAGGAATTGGGTTGTACTTCCTGTTTCTGTAGTTATGTTTCAATGGTTTCAGATTCTTCCAGTGTCCTATTTTGTGGCACCCCTGCCTACTCTAAATTTCTCTAGGTATCCCTCCTCAGAGAAAGTCTGCATTGTGCTGCCATAAAAAAGGATGAGTTCTCTCAGCTCTTTCTACCTTTCAGCTGTTAGATATCTTTATTGGCTGTCATGGAGGCTTCTCGATTGTCACACTTGATCTTCAATTAGTGGTAAATCACTCCCAGTTCTCAACTATGCTTCTCGAAGGCTTGAATGCTCTCAGCAACAGCTATCCAATTTGGGGGTCTTTATTATTACTATAGCCTTTGTACCTCCCCAAAAAAGTGACAACTTGCACATGCCAGTGCAATTTCCTTCAACTATATTGCATTCCAATTTATTACTGATGAAATTTTAACAATTTCACCTATATTGTATTTTAGGGTTATCAGTGCTTCTCCTACTATCCAGTAGCTGTCTTGTGGTTTATCCAGCATTGCTTATATTTCTGTTTTTGTGTCAGTTTGCTGAGAATGATGGTTTCCAGCTCCATTCAAAGGACATGAACTTATTCTTTTTTATGGATGCAAAGTATTCCATGGTGTATATGTGCCACATTTTCTTTATCCAGTCCATCATTGATGGGCATTTGGGTTGGTTCCAAGTCTTTGGAGAAGACTTGTGCTGCAATAAGCATAAGTGCATGTGTCTTTATAATAGAACAATTTATGATACTTTGGATATATACCCAGTAACGGGATTGCTGGGTCAAATGGAATTTCTTTTTCTAGGTCCCTGAGAAATTGCCACACTGTGTTCCACACTGATTGAACTAATTTACACTCCTACCAACAGTGTAAAAGTGTTCCTATTTCTCCACATCCCCTCCAGCATCTGTTGTCTCCAGACTTTTTAATGATTGCCATTCTAACTGGCATGAGATGGTATCTCAGTGTAGTTTTGATTTGCATTTCTCTAATGACCAGTGATGATGAGCATTTTTTCATATGTTTGTTGGCCTCATGTATGTCTTCTTTTGTAAAGGATCTGTTCATATCCTTTGCCCACTTTTTGATGGCATTGTTTTTACTTGTAAATTTTTTTAAGTTCTTTGTAGATTCTGGATATTAGCATGGTACTGGTATCAAAACAGAGATATAGACCAATGGAACAGAACAGAGGCCTCAGAAGTAAGGCCACACATCTACAACCATCTGATCTTTGACAAACCTGACAAAAACAAGCAACGGGGAAAGGATTCCCTGTTTAATAAATGGAGTTGGGAAAACTGGCTAGCCATGTGCAGAAAGCAGAAACTGGATCCCTTCCTGACACCTTTCACTAAAATTAACTCCAGATGGATTAAGATTTAAACATAAGTCTTAATTCAGGACATAGACATAGGCCAGGACTTCATGACTAAAACACCAAAAGCAATGACAACAGAAGCCAAAATAGACAAATGGGATCTAATTAAACTTAAGAGCTTCTGCACAGCAAAAGAAACTATCATTAGAGTGAACCAACAACCAACAGAATGGGAAAAGAATTTTGCAATCTACTCTGTCTTTTTCTTACCCTGCCCTGCTGGCTGTAGATCTACATTCAAGATGACAGTGTTAATTAGGTAGACTTTCTGAACAACTGCATAAAGTAAAAGATCACCATCTCACCTCTCCTAACAAACACACACAATCCCTGCCCTACATGCTGCATGTTTGACCTTAAATTTTCAAGAAATGCTTTTTATTTTGTTAAAAGTGGCAAAACTATTCTGAACTATTGGAATTCAGGTTAGTGATAGGCTTGAAGGCTGAATGACCAGAAGGAAGTAAGAGCAGGAACTCTGGATTACTGCTAATTTTCTATTTTTTCATATGAAAAGGTGACCAAGCTGTATAATTAGGATAACTGCATTTTATACTTCATAAAAATGTTTAAAAATGTGTACTGTTTAAGCCTCAATAATTTAAAAATTTATCTGCTGTGGCAGCTAGTATTTAAGTACTCAGCGGTGGAAATGTTAAAAAGTACATGCATTTGAAATATAATTTTTATGTAGTACCGACAAAATTTTCCTACAGAATGGATGTGGACACTTAGCAGGTGCAAACACATTTGTCTCACATGTGTCTATCCTGAGAAACTCAACATTGGCCTTGTTTCTATTCAATCCAATTTTTTTTATTCTTTTGACCCTGACATAGTAATGTCACTTCAGACACTATTTTCTTTGCTAAGGATGACATAGCCTAACTTTCTAGATTCTAAAGCTGATTGTCTCTAAATATGCCACATGAAAAGATAGCATTTAGAGTGAACCTTGGGAGGTGCAATATAAGTCTTTATTGAATTAATCAGAATCCAAAATTTTAGTAATGCTCCTAAGTTGTTCCACACTATAACTTGGTGAGTTTAATTTTCTTTTTTGAAATGTATTTTTTATGAACATGTAAGCCAACTTAAGTGTTTTTTAAAATTATTTTATAGTTCAACATATAGCCATCTCAAAATGTAGTTCTTTTCTGGTATTTAAACTTGAGCTTATAAATCACAGAGTTTTGCCACTCAATAAAATGATTTTAATACCTCTTCAACATCCTAGTACAACAGTCTTCAGGGAAATGTTTCCTTCTTTTATAAAATTACCAAATCAGTTAATCCTCTTGAGACAAATGTATCAAAAGGATTATATTCTTCCAGGGTTAAAAACTGTAAAATAAGCTATTGTATTCCTCATATAGACTAGAAACATCTCAGAGTGAACAACAAGCTAGAAATCTTCTCTTTGTTCTTCTGCTTTCTGTATTATATATACATATACACGTATATATAGAAGAGATATGATAAAGATAGATGTATACTCCAAATTTAATTTAATACAGTGTAATCAGAGAACATTTCCTCTTATTAATAAAAAGCATGAGAAGAAATGAACCTAGGTAAGATTCATGTCATAATAAAATCTTCAAGCCTAAACATCCTCAGTGTGTGTTGCTGGTGTTAACGTATTTTTGGATGAGAAATATGGACAAAGCAACATAAAAATATGAGGATATGCAACATTCAGAAATTACCTCTGTGCTGAGACTCACCTAAAAAAAGACAATTGGAAATCAAATTGCTGCTAAATAAAGGTTTGGAAAATTTGTGTCTTATTTTAATCATACTAACTTTGTTGAATGAAGGTAGATAAAATAATTTCTTTGTAAAGATATTGAAACATTATGGCATGAAATTATAACTAGTTTTGTTTTTGTTTTTACAAAGCAAACATTAAGCTGACTATTTGAGAAGTTATATTGAAAAATTAATCATTATTAAAAAAGCTTTGAATGTTTCACTTTGCAGAAATCTAGTTCTGAAGAAATATTCTTCACAGTATGCAATAGAATCCCAGAAATACATTTTATTAAATGAATGCATTTTCCTTTCTATAATTATAATTGCATATGCCTCTAGTATGTATAATCTTTGTAAATATTGTGAAATATGACACTGGACAAATACATTTTTTCCTGAACTTGAAAACAGTTTTCCCTATACGTAGTCATTTTGAATTCAATGTTATTTAAACATTTCATGTAAAATCTACTTTTCATATCCCAAAGGAATCTGTCTTACCTATAACTTGCCAAAACAGCTGCAGTCGCCTCTGAGATGATAATGGTGGTTGGAAACATATGACCGTTTTACTGTCACCCAGCAACCATTTTATTATGGGATTAAGTAGAAAATTAATGCTGTCAAGAGATTATAATAGTTGTTGTCATTGCTGCTTTGCTTTTTATTTTTGGATTTGTAATTTAAATTTAGGCTAGACAGTGTCCATATAAATTGCTTTCTGACTGTATTCTCTGCCATATAACTCATCATTTAGTGATTGAGGTTTTCCCATGTTTTTTGAGATTTAATATAAATCATGATCTTTAATTTTAAAAAACTTCCTAATGAGTATGGATTACATTTAAATGACCATATGTTTTCACAAAATAAGATCAATCAAAAATAATGGAAAAGGAAAGGGGGAAAAGTACAAAAGAAAATGAAGAGAGGTTGGGACAAAATTTTAGTTATTTGTAATCATTTATAATCACTGGAAATGCTTGTGTATGTTTCACCCCAGAGCTGGAATATACACAAGGTAATAAGTTTCACATGCAACTCAACATATGGCACAACATTCTTCTTAGGGTAAGTGTTGTCATTATTAAGAAAAATTTGGTGACGATAGACTTTTCAGGTGATAAACATGGGGACACAAGTATGATCTGGAAAAAGACAGAAAAACAAGAAAAATGAAGAAGTTGACATAGTTTTGAATTGCTATGTGCTGAACGAGGAAAAAGAGAGAGGATGTGAATAAGATACAGAAGAAAAGAGATGAACAGGAAAACAGGGAGAAACATGAAGAGCAGTGACACTAGTGAAAATTACCAGGGATGTCTAGCTAACATTTTGATTGACTGATGGATTTAGAGGTGGGGTCTTGCTCTGTCACCCAGGCTGGAGTGCAGTACATGATCATAGTTCACTGAAGCCTTGAATTCCTGGGCTCAAAGCAACGCTCCTGCCTCATTCTTCCAAGTAGCTGGGATTAGGCACAAACCACATTTTATTATTAAATAGTTTGTTTTGTAGGACCTTCCCCTGTCACTGCAAATATTCTGCAAATGTACTATGTAAACAAATAAGCATTATGTATGAGGATATGTTTTATATCTGCTTGGGTAAATAGAGAAAAGAGAACAGAGTGACTAAGATAAATGTAAATTCAAGTTTTCAGGAAAATTGGGAAAGCAGAGCTAAAAACAGTCATGAGGATGTAGATATTGGAAAGTTTTTTAAAGTTTGGTGAGGGTATTGAATTCCCACTGTGGAAGCCAAGGTATGTTTAAGTCAACTTTATTTTGATTTTAAAAGAGAGCTCTCAGCTGAAATCTGAATTAATGAATAGCAAAGTCTAGGGAAAAAAACTAATAAACACAGAAAAAGTGTCATTGAGCAAAGAATAAATCACCAGATGGTATAAAAGAAATACTTCAGAAAAATTCAAATACAGAAACGTTGAAATATTATGATAATTCTTGTGTTTGTTTTTACATTGACATGACTTTATTGATGCAGTGTATTATCCCTTTCCAATGATTAAATTTATGGCCATTGAGAAAACAGAACAAACTCAAAACATTGCATTTATTTAGCAACATTTTCAGTAAAAATCACATAAGCTAATTTTTATAGGCTACTGTTAATGGAAGTTGGGTTTGGGTGTGGATAGCAATGTATTTATAGTGGATCTCAAGAAAAATGGATATCTCATGCAGACCTTTCCTCTTCTGTTCTAATTTTTCTTCTTATTTTTAAAAATAGAAATCAACTATGAGAAACCATACGACAGTAGCAACCTTTATTCTTCTTGGACTGACAGATGATCCACAATTACAGGTGATCATTTTTCTTCTTCTCTTTTTCACCTACATGTTGAGTATCACTGGGAATCTAACCATCATCACCCTCACCCTACTGGATTTGCGTCTCAAGACACCTATGTATTTCTTCCTCCGAAATTTCTCATTTTTAGAAGTCTCATTCACAACTGTCTGTATTCCAAAATTTCTTGTTAGTATGGCAACAGGTGATAAGACCATTTCTTACAACAATTGTGCAGCACAGCTGTTTTTCACTATTCTCTTGGGGGCAACTGAATTTTTTCTTCTGGCTGCCATGTCCTATGACCGCTATGTGGCCATCTGCAAACCTTTGCATTACATCACCATTATGAGCAGCAGAATTTGCAACTTGCTGGTCTTTGCTTCATGGATGGCTGGCTTCCTAATAATTTTTCCACCACTCCTTATGGGTCTTCAGCTTGATTTCTGTGCAACCAACACTGTAGATCATTTCTTCTGTGATGTTTCTCCTATACTTCAGCTCTCTTGCACAGACACTGACATAATAGAATTAATGATGCTTCTCTCAGCCATTTTGACTCTCCTGGTTACCCTGGTATTAGTGATTCTCTCCTATACAAATATTATCAGGACTATTCTGAGAATACCTTCTTCTCAACAGAGAAAAAAAGCATTTTCTACATGTTCTTCCCACATGATGGTCATATCCATTTCCTATGGCAGCTGCATCTTCATGTATGTGAAGCCCTCAGCAAAAGAGAGAGTGTCATTAAATAAAGGGATAGCTCTGCTCAGCACTTCTGTTGCCCCCATGTTGAATCCCTTTATTTATACACTAAGAAACAAACAAGTAAAAAATATTTTTAAGCATATATTCAAAAAGATTGAACTTTTCTCATTGAAATGAATCACTTTAATGATATTGTTAAAGTTATGAGTAAAATAAAACGAGAAGAGTGGAGTATGTACACAGTTTTTCAATGTTTGTATTCAAAATAATATTACCTCTTTTTTGACTTACAATTTTCATTATGGCCTTCCTAATCTCCAAAGCCTAATCTTCACTCCCATTTCTCCCTCATGCTGAGAGCACATACAAAATATATTTCCTGGTTTTGGTCAAAATCATTTGCCCATTATTTAGTGCCTCTTTCATTTCCTCTCAAAATTCTCTCAGAGGAAGACAAAGTGACACCTCAGTTTTTCCATGCTTCTTTCCACTCTTCTGGAATTTAGGGACCCAATTTGTCATATATTCTACATAGAGTTCAGTGGACTACCTTGGTCTGATCACTTAATGAGTGTATTATTGGTGAATACAAAAGTGAAATCTGATTTCTTACTTAGTGTTTAGTAGAATCTTGAAGCAAAGCAATTTAATGGCATTTCTTTAATTACACAGTTTAATAGCTTCAATTTTTCAACCAGGCTTAGAGATACAGTATATTTTCAGAAATAAATGAAGGAAATTCAGAGAGGTTAAAGAATTACTGCCATTGCAACTATCATATAGAAATTATAGATAGCATTTATTGATTGCTTACAATGTGCCAAATTTTATTAAATTTATTAGTTTCATCTTCAAAACACTATAAGACAGGTATTTCTATGCTCCATTTATAGATTAAAAATATAAGGCATAAGGATTAAATAATTTGTTGATGACAAAAAACAAAAACAAAATCCCAAGGATGACAAAATGATGCCTTCATGTCCAGTCGCTGCCTACACATTTTTAGCAAAGTAAAATGAAAATCTCTTTCTGCTCTTAAGTCACTTAGAATGCAAAAGAACAGTAAGATTTTTGTAGAATATTCTACAGATTTATGGATGACATAGATAAAATTAAAATCTTATAGCTCTTCAGATCTTATTTTTCAAATTAAGTGATTTGAACATTAAAATTGATATAATGTCTGATCATGTGCAAAGCAGAGTATTTCAAAACTTTTCCTTTGAATGGGATCATATCTGTGTTACAAAACAAAAAAACTTTTTTTCTGAAAAACCAATGTCAGTTTCCTCAATAAATATTTGTCTGTTAGTTTCCACATAAGATAACTGATGACCTTATGAAAAATTCTGACTGATAGGATTTAGTTTTTTGACTTATAACATTATTATATACATTTTATCTTAATATATTTCCAAGTATATGTAACTGTCAGATCCCCAGGCTAGCAAGAAATTTTATACGAATTTTACAAGCATTAGTGAGAAGCTTTATATATATATATATTAACTGGGGCATTGAGAAGCAGAGAAGATTCAAATAGACATTTTAATAGTGGCCATGTATGTGTAAATGGTTTCCATAATGCTGCAATACTTTAAGAATGTTTTGTTTGAAAATAGAAAATAAAATATTTAGGAAATATTCTTCAACTTCCACTATTTGCCTTTCTTTGCATCAGGAATTCAAGTTTATATAGACAAATAATTATACTTTATAGATAATAACTACACTCAAGAAAAAGTGACTCAAAATGTTTGGAATCTGACAAAAATTCTGATCTAGAATATCTCAGATTTTCTGGTGAACACTCTTCTCCACAACTTAAGTTGTTGCCCAATGCAAATATGCAACATATTTATTTTCTATTTCTAAGTATTACATTGCTTAATTTTAAAACTTATTCTTCATACATGAACTCTAAGCTCAGCTCTCTTAAATGTCTGATATACGGGTAAATCCATAAAATATTTGATGTAGATTAAAAACTATAATTTCTTCCCTTTTTCTTCATCCAAAAATGAATATTGACAACTCTGTGAAATTCAGAAATATACTTAGTAGACTTAACTACTTAGAATAGATGGATTTATTTTTTCTATTTCTAGGCTGTTTCTAAGTAGATAATGGAAAACGCAAAAGGAAAGAAACTCTAGTCCTAATTTATGATGGGAAAAGTTTAGTGAAAGTCATTTTTTACTTAATTTGAAATAAATCACTAGTAATCTGATTTATAGGGTAAATACCAGAGATCAGGGTCCGTTATAGGAACTTATAATTTTTAAATTGTGCTAGACTTTTAAAAAATTATTAAAATCTCATTTGTTCACGTTTATCTCATGTCTAATATTCATTTTTCTGCGACTGAAAAGAGAAAAAATAATCAGCTGTTTTTCACCAATATTAGGTTGGTGCAAAAGGAATTGCGGTTTCACCATTAAAAGTAATTAAAATTTCACCATTGAAATTTAATTTCACCACTAAAAGTAATGGTGAAATTGCAATTCCTTTTGCACCAACCTAATATATACCGAATAAGTATTCAGACAAGCTAGACTCAAGGTATGTCAGTTGTCTGTTATATAGCCTTCCTGCCTTTGATCTCTAACTCATCCTCCACATTGCTGTTAGAATACTTTCTAAAACACAAATCCATCATGCCACCACTCTGCTAATATATTATTGATGGTTCTCTGTTGCCTGCAAAATAATAACAAAATTCTCCCAGTATGTGCATTATCTGGCCTTTCCAGTTTTGTTTCTTATCTCTTCCAACTAGTACTTCTATAACTTAACCACACTAAACAAATAAGTATATTGCAAAACTTGTGTGCTGTCATATATATCGAATGCCTGCCTATTGCCCAAATCTCTGCTAGCTTCAATCATCAGTTAAAGTAATTAAAATGGATACTTCTGAGGAAGGCTGGTTGACAAGTATGTTAGTCACTTCATACTCAAACTTTTGTAGTGTTCGTAGTCAACTCTAGATAGTGCTTATAATAGCACGTGTAATTAACTATTTTTTTTCTTGCAATGAACTCTAAATCTTATAGTTTTCTACATTCTCTTCATCTAAACCAGTGCCTAGTAAGGAAAAAATAAAATAAATAAGGCAGTGAATGACGGGAGATTAATATGTTTGCCAATAAAATAAGATTAAAGTGTGGCATTTGATGGGGATTAATATAAAAATGTAAGCTTAGATTCAGAATGTCTATTATAGAATAATTAATGGATTGGACTTGATGACTAGTAATATTAAAAGATGTTTAGGTGTTAGAAAACTACAAATTTATCATAAATATGGAGTATGTATGAGCATTGAAGAGATAATTGAATTACATGAGACGCTAAAGTCCCATTTTATCATACGTATCTCAAAAATTCTGCTTAGTTTTATCCTTTAAAATGAGCTTTTGAAATTCGTTTGAAGTCAAAGAATAATCAACATTGTCATAAATTTAGAAATTATGTCACATGAGAAAATATTTAGAGTGCTAATAATATGGAGCTTGAGGAAAAATTGCTTATAAGAAAAATAAATGCTATCTTCAAATATTAAAATCACCATGCTTTCAAAAAGTATGGACTTGCTTTTCTTTCTATAAGTATAGATGTGCAACTGATGTTTATCAAACACTCAATTAGTAAATATATGTATGTATTTTCATGGTATGTGCACATTTATTAGTTCATAATTTATATATAAACAACAGTATAAGTATTTTGAAATTTTAATAGAAAAATAGGAATTAATAAAGGAAATTATACAAAATAATCAAATGTTTTACAATATAACTTTACAGTATAACTTTTAATTTTACTGATGGTACGAATATGTTAATTTAATTAAATATACTTTATTATACTTGCAAATACTTATATAATTCTTGTGTGAAATGATCTGCAAGTCTTAGTCCAAGTTTATTTTACCTAGTACTTAGTTATGTGATTTGTCATAGTGCAAAGTTAATGTTCATAATAATGTGGATCCTCCTTAAAGAAGTGAACATCACAGTATTTATCCCTCAATCCCATTCAAATTTTTTTTAAGTTGAGTGACTACATTTCTGTTTTCTCTAATGTTAATCAGCTGTCTTGATTCTGCATTTTTATATAAATTTTTTAAAGCACACAAATGTTTTATGGCTGAATAGGAACAGCTCTGGATTGCAGTTCCCAGCAAAAACACAGAGGGTGAGTGATCACTGCATTTCCAAATGATTTTTTACTGCCCACAGACCAGGAGATTCCAGCTCAGTGAGTCTCCGACCAAAAACTCACACAAATCCAGGCACCATTTCGACTGGCGGCTGGAACACCTGGAACGCCTGGGAGACAGAGTCGCTCATTCAACTGAAAAAAAGGAGGCTGAAACAGGGAGCCAGGTGTTCTGGCTCAGCTGATCCCACCCCCAAAAAGACCAGCAATCTGAAACACTCTGAATTGAGAGTTTCACGGCAAACACAACTGGACCCAGGACAGTCCCGCTCTGTGGGGAGAAGGGCGTCTGCCATTACCGAGGCAGTCCACCACTACCAAGGCAGTCCGCATGTTTGATTTTCTGTTCTTGTGTCAGTTTGCTGAGAATGATGGTTTCCAGGTTCATCCATATCCCTACAAAGGACACGAACTCATCTTTTTTTATGGCTGTATAGTATTCCATGGTGTATATGTGCCACATTTTCCCTGTCCAGTCTATCACCAGTGGGCATTTGGGTTGGTTCCAGGTCTTTGCTATTGTAAACAGTGCTGCAATGAACATTCGTGTGCATGTGTCCTTATAGTAGAACTATTTATAATCCTTTGGATATATACTTAGTAATGGGATTGCTGGGTCAAATGGAATTTCTATTTCTAGGTCCTTGAGGAATCGCCACACTGTCTTCCACAATGGTTGAACTAATTTACACTCCCACCAACAGTGTAAAAGTGTTCCTATTTCTCCACATCCTCTCCAGCATCTTTGTCTCCAGATTTTTTATCATCCACTCTTTTTTTTTTTTTTTTTTTTTTT
>PVKP010038327.1:0-20957 GCA_004027715.1 Plecturocebus donacophilus
CTATGCACACACACTACATGCACACCACACAACAGGCACATGTCACACACACCACACACACACACCACACCAAGCACACACATGCCATACACCACACAAACACACTACACATTACACACACACCACACACCATGCACAAACCACACACACCCACCACACACTGCACACACATACTACGCACATGCCACACAACATGCACACATTACACACACTACACACACACACCACACACCATGCACACACACTCCACACACACTACACATATATGCACCACAACCCATGCACACATCACATACCCACTATGCACACACACCATGCATGTATGCACAGACTACACCATGCACATACCACACACACACACACCATACACATATATCATGCACACACGTGCCAAACACACACTAGACACACACCACATATAGACTCCCCCCACATACCACACACCACACACACATTCCACACAAACCCTATCCACCACACACACTCCACATACAGTGCACACCACATATACAGTCCACATATCCCCCACACCCCCCACTCACTACACACACCACACATTCTACAAACAGAGCCCCTCCTCCTCCATATACTCCAGACATCATACCACACATACCACACACCACACCATATGCAATCCCACACACTCTCCACATACCCCACACAACACACTACACACACACCATATACACCACACCCACACCATGTGCCACACACACCACACACATGCATACCACATGTACACAACACACACTCATCATATACATCACACATTGTATACACGCAAACACACATGCCATACCCAACACACACACCCACCATACACACCATGCATTTACATACCACACACAGAGTCTCCACCACACAGAAACACTGCACACACCACACATTCATTCCACATAAACACCCTTGTACACAAAGACATCTGCTACACACCATACACACACACACCACAAACATTCCACATACACCCCTTCCCCCACACCACCCACACACCACACACAGACACCACATACCATGCATACACATGCCACACACACACCATGCACACACACTCCACACACACCCCCACCATACATACTCCACACACCCACAACCACACACATTCCACACAAACACACCTTCACACCCACCACACATACGCCACACACACCACACACAGACTCTCCACACACACCACACACACACACACACACACACTCCACACAAACCTCATCTGCCACACAGACTCCACACACCAGGCACACCACATACACATTTCACACAACGGTCCTACACACTACACACCACACGTTCCACACACAGATCTGCCACCTCCCCCACACACTCCACACATACACCAGACATACACACCACACCACATACAATCCCCTACACTCTCCACACAACACACACACAATACACACACCTCACCCACTACACACACACCACACCCTCCACACCACGTGCCACACACACCACACACATGCATACTACATGCACACACCACACTCACACAGTGCACACTCACCATACGCATCACACACCATACACACAGAAACATACATGCCACACACATCACACACACACACCCCACACATACACATACCATGCATTCACATGCCATACACAGAACCTCCACCGCGCAGGAAACACTGCACACACACCACACACTCATTCCACATAAACACCCTCATACACAAACACATCCGCTACACACCATGCACACATGAGACAAACATCACACACACCCCTGAAAAATTGTATTCAAAAGGACTCATACTACATATCCTGTAGGGCCTCGGTTTAAACCAACAGCATCAGATCAGCACCGCCTGGGTAGTCACGC
Organism: Plecturocebus donacophilus; assembly: GCA_004027715.1. NCBI lineage: Eukaryota > Metazoa > Chordata > Mammalia > Primates > Pitheciidae > Plecturocebus > Plecturocebus donacophilus. The sequence continues at coordinate 1,826 of PVKP010038327.1, forward strand.
GGAACTAATGACGATCCAGTTTTTTGTGACACCCACAACCCTCTTCTTCCCCAGAAACAGCCTGACATGAACCCACACAGGGCTTTTTTCTAATGAAACCAGGTAGGTACAAAGAACATAACGTCCGCTTCAGATTCGATGAGTAGCTTTGGAAAATGATGGTCGTCTGCAAGGTGGAAATCCAGTTCTTCTCTTTGGGAGGTAACAGTGGCGATTTCAGTTTTGAAGTGAGGTTCCTCATTATACGGATAGTAACTCTGTTTTACATTTTGTATTTGGAGGAAGAGAATTTCTGAATCAGTGTCGGAATCACTACACAAACCTATTATCTGAGGAACCGTGGGTGGAGGGAGTAGTGGAAGACGATGGAGAGATGTACATTATTTTTTAAAGTGGAGATGCCTTATAATTTACTTAGCACTTTTACTCATAAACATCAGGATTATGGAGACTCTCAGGGTCTCATAAACTTGAGTCATAGTAAATTAGTAAAACCCTGAAAGATTTTTAAAGAGAAAGTTTAGGGCAGAGGTTGCCAGATAACAGCCAGGCTGCTTACCTGCTCTGAATGCCCCCGAAACAGGTTTTGGCATAAAAGAAAGGTGTCCTTTATTTTACACTAAAATTTTATCTCCATGGAATTATGTTCCCCCCAAATATTTCTTTTCTCTTTCGGGAAGAGAAATGGGCAGCGCTATGCTTAAGCTACTTGTTCTGGAATAAATAAAATACATTTTCACTGGACAGTTAAATTACAACTTTGAGTGGAAGTAGATTTACTAGGTCAGTGGCTGTAGATTGATTCCGTATATCCAGGGACTCTGTTTCTTTTTTAAAGAGGATGAAGAGGTGGGCCTGGGACCGAGCTTTACTAACCCTGCCTTCTCTGTTGTTCTTCTCCAAAAGGCAAAATGACACAGAATGTTTTTGCACCTGGGATTAATTTTTAGTTGAAATCCAGTTCTGAAATAAAAAAGAGGGGCAGTTTGCTTTCACTCTGGAAAATTTGGTGAAGGTTAAGTTATCAGTGATTCAAGCCAAGCCATATTATACATGGTGATTCAATTGACAGAAATGGTCTCCATTAAAATTTTTTTCTGTGGGCTGCTAATTGCTATTTTCAGCCTACAATTTCTTGCAGATGATTTGTTTGAAGCCATGATTGTGGCTTCTGCTAAACCCTTTGAAATTCAGCCTTTTAATCCTATGCTTTACAAATTGTTTTAAAAGTACTGATCTAATTAAGTAAATTGATGCAAATATCACTTGCCAAGACCAAATTCTTCTTGTTTAATGGACACTCTTTGTTCACAACATAACTTTAATTAAAATCATGGATTCTGACATGCACAGTCAAATGCACCTCAATCATCCTCAGCGTCAATGTCTGTGAAATTGGCGCATGTCTAGGTTTCACGGCCCAGCAATGCCCTGGACGTTTCAGCTTAAAAATATTACTAACAATGTGGTTTTTCTTCTTCGTTTTTTGCTTGTCGAGTCACTGAAGTGCTTTTGTCTTTATCGTCAAAGGTAGTCTGATGACTTATAGTTAACGGTTAGAATAATACGTTCAGAAATTATTGCAACTGTATCCTTTATATCCATCCAGTTTATTTTCGTTTTAGATGTTGTGTTTTCACCTCGAGTTCTGTAAGTCTTTTTGTATCTTTTGTTTTCTCACTAAATTAAGTTCACATTTCCTTCTAGATCTTAAGCGTAATAAACACATTTATAATGGTTACTTCAACATCCTAGGTGTTAAATGATGGAGATAATTTTCCTACTTCCTTTGTACTTGGATCATATTTTCCTGTTTCTTTTATACCTGGTAAATTTTGGTTGGATGTTGGCCATTTTTGGCCATTGTGAATGAAATTGGATACTGGATTTTGTTATATTTCTTTAAATAGTCTTGCACTTTGTTCTGGAATGCAGTTACTTATAACCAATGAAATTCTTTCTAGATTTGCTTGTAAGTTTGTTCAAAAGAGTCTAGAAGTCTTTTTTTCTAGGGTTAATTTAGTCCCATTCTTAAGGCAATCCTTTCTGAGGGTTCTGCTCAGATTGTAAGAAGTCTTTTTCCTCTGGCTGGTATGAATACAAATTGTTCCCAGCCTCCCGCTTTCCGGTTGTTTGCTCCCCTGCCTTGGGCAACTCCCCTTTGTACACAGATCAATACTCATATGAGGACTTGGGGGGAGTGTAATTAGCATCTGCAAATCTGAGGAGCTTTCTTCATGCACGTTCTTATTTCTGGTGCTGCTCTGTGAATTCCAGCTACCTCATCCTTCCAGACTCAGATTTCTGTATTCTCAACTAAACCAAACTGTCGGGCTCCTGCCACAGGCTCAGGCAGTACTTCCCATTTGTGTTCCTCTCTCAGAGGTTCTAGCCTTGCACATCTGTTGTCCACTAGTTGCATGTTGTTGTTTTTTGAGTTTTGTGTGGTTTTTCTAGTTTAAGGTGGATGGGAAAATCTGATTCCTCCTCCAGAAAAGGAGGTTACAGTGGCCCTCCCATCATCAGTGGGGGACAGTTCCATGATTCCTTCTGGATGCCTGAAACCTCAAGTAACACCAACACACAGACACACACACACACACACACATACACACACACACACACCGTCATGTGTTGCCTAATAATGGGGATACACTCTGAAGAATGCACCGTTAGCTGATACTGTCATTGTGCAAACATCACAGAGGACACTTACACAACCTAGGTAATGCATATTGCACGCCTAGGCTTTGCAGTATAACCTATTCCTCCTGGGCTACACACCTGCACAGCATGTTACTGTACTGAACACTGTAGGCAATTGTAACACCATGACAAATATTCGTTTGTCTAAACATATTGAAACAGAAAGGTACAGTAAAAACACAGTATGAAAGATTAAAAAATGGTACGACTGTTATTCCCCCTTACCATGAATGGAGGTTGCAAGGCTAAAAGTTGCTCTGGGTGAGTCGGTGAGTGAGTGGTGAGTCAGTGTGAAGGCCTAGGACATTACACTACTGCAGGCTTTGTAAGCACTGGGCACCTGGGATACACTAAATTTATTTCTTCAATAATAAATTAACCATAGTTTACAGTTAACTTTTTTACTTTGAAAACTTCTAAACTTGTAATAACACTTAGCTTACAACACAAACACATCCAGCTCCCACACAAATATTTTCTTTCCTTATATCCTTCTATAAGCTTTTTTGTATTTTTAAAATTTTTAGTTTTTATTTTGCTGTTTAAACTGTTAAAAACAAAGATACAAACACACACATCAGCCTAGGCCTATGCAGGGTTAGGATTGCCAAGGTCGCTGTCTTCCACTTCCGCATCCTGTCCCACTGGAAGCTCTTCAGGTACAATCACACACGTGGGGCTGCCATCTCCTGGGATACCAATGCCTTCTGGATACCTCCTGAAGGACCTGCCTGAGGCTATTTTGCAGTTAACTTTAAAGAAATAATTAGAAGAGGTACACTCTCAAATAATGACAAAAGTATGTGGTACACACGCCAACCAGCAACATGCTCGTTTATTATCATTACCACATATTCTGTACTGTGCATAACTCTGTGTGCTACACTTTTATATGACTAGCAGTGCAGTGGGTTTGTGCACACCCGAATCACCACAAACACGTGAGTAATATGTTATACTGCGACATTAGGACAGCTATGACATCATTAGGTGATAGGAAGCTTTCAGCTCCAGTATAATCTTATGGCACCACCATAGTATATGTGATCCATCATTGACTGAAATGTGGTTGTGTGGAGTGTGACTGTATTCTTTTTTCCTATGTACAATACTTAAGATGAAATTTAATTTATAAATTAGGCATAGTCATAGATTAGCAATGATAACTAATAGAATAATTAACATGCTGTAATAACAGTTATGTGGATGTGGTCTCTCTCAAAATATCTTAAGATCTTGTACTCACCTATTTTCAGACTGCAGTTGACCCCAGGAAGTTGGAACTGTGGAAAGCAAAACCTCAGATAAGAAGGGACTACTGTATGTCCTTTGTGTCTGATAATGTGCTCCACATAGTAAGGGGATGTGCTGGGAAACAATTCAACAAATTATTTCACTGCCCATGTGCTAAGGGCAGGCACCAAGTTAAACGCTCTGAGGAATTAGCCAAGAATCAAGAGTTGTGTTACTCCTGTAATCATGCACTCAAAGGAACAGGAGCAGAATGTGTTTTGTGTCATTAAAGAGATATGAACAGCATATCACAGGGTGAGGGTGAAGAAAATAGGCTGGTAGGAATAATGAGAGCAGAGCGTGAATACATAAGGAAATGAAAACCGATGGAAAAGAGAAATGTGCATTGGGGTCTGGGGAGCCAGCGAGAGACAGGGAGAGGCCGTGGCAGGTGAGGTCGAGGGGGGTCAGTAAAGCACCATGGTGGCCAGGGGCTTCACTAAAGCTGAGTGTGGCCTCTTTAATTCATATTATGACATTCTATGGTCAAGGGAGGCATTCTGTTTAATTTTAGTGCCTTCTAGCCATAATCATGATAACAACTTATGTATTGTAAAAGAGTCTGTTTCGGAATTTCTGGTAAGCTAAATAACGGTCCCCCAAATATGTCCATGCCCTAATCACCAGAACTGTGAATGTCAGTTTCTATGGTACGAGGTACGTTGCAGACATGATGAATAAGTGAAGGCTCTTGCGAGAGGCAGATTGTCCAGGTGGGCCTGGTGTCATCACAAGGGTTCTTATAGAAGGTGGCAAGAGCCCTCGGAGACAGACTAGAAGAGGATGTGAAGATGGAAGCATACACCGGGTGATGTGCTTTAAAGTCGGAAAAGTGGGGCCACGAGCCTAGGAAAGCAGGTGCTGCTAGAAGCTGAAAAAGGCATGAAACCAATGATTCCCTCAGCACCTCCAGCAGGAACCAGTCCCGGGACCTTGACTTGGTCTCAGTGAAACTGAATTTGGAGTTCTGACCTTTCGAGCTGTCAGAGAATGAAAATGTGTTGCTTTAAACCACTAAATGTGTGGTAATTTGTTACAGCAGAAATAGGAAGTGAATACAGAATTTTATATTCAAAATAACGAATTAGAGTATCTCCTGGGTAGCATTTTCGTACTGTCTAAATGGAAACAGAAGAAAAGAAAATGGGAAAAAAACATACTGAGTTGCTTATACTGTGAGTTTCTGCACAGGATATATTATTAGGTACATAAAATGGTAAAGGGGTTACTGGTAAATGTTTTTCATTCTAATCTCTGTGAATCTGAGCACGGTTTAAAATCGAGATACAATTTCTGATCCTTTAAAATCAATAATCATCATTATCCTAGATAATAATGCAGGGTAGCAATGATACACTTAAGAAATAATAGTTGGGGACCATTCTGAGTGCCTACCAGGATTACATTATTTCATCATCACAGCTACACTGTTGTTGGGTACTATATTGCTATTTTCCTCATTTTTCTGACATAGATAGAAAAGTGGTGGTCACACAGATGAGATGTATTAGAGCTTCTTCTGTGGTCACACAGATGAGATGTATTAGAGCTGCTGTTTGCCCCTCAGCCTCCTGCTTCAAGACACCCAAAAGGCAGTCAGAAGTTTGTTTACTGGTTATGCAATTTGTTTATAGTCTCATAGGACAAGCTTTATGTGAAGATGAATAATCTTATAATCTTGGGTAACTCTGCTGGGACCAGAGGGTTTTTTTTCTTCCCTTTCTTTCTCAGTAGAAATAGGCGAATCCTTCTTCTAAAATGGTGGGGGACCTTTTTTAAACACTGTGGCTATGCATCATGAGGTTCCGTTGTTAGGACCAAGTTGATTTATTATTTGAATTAAAAGAAGATTCAAGTCAGACGGACGGCTAGTTCTATGAGACATACTGTGTAAAATCAGGTGGAGGGAAGACACAAAACCCAATTCTACCGTCTTTTAGGCAACCATACCGATGAGCTTCTCTACCCAGATGATACGACAGCCATTCAGTTGAGTGTTCCCCAATAGAAATATAATGTGAACCACATATACAAGCAACATACGTGATTGAAAATTTTTAGTGGCCACATTAAAAAAAGGAAAAATTAGCTGGCATGGTAGCTCACACCTATAATCCCAACTACTCAGGAGGTTGAGGTGGGAGCATCGCTGGAGCCCAGAAATTCGAGGCAGCTTTGAGCTATGATCATGCCACTGCACTCCAGCCTGGTGACACAGTGAGACCTGGTCTAAAAAAAAAAAAAGGAAAAAGTAGTCTTAAAAATTATTTGACTCAATATAATCAAGTGATGAGATATTTTACCTTCTTTATTTGGTCATACCACATCTTTGAAATCCAGTGTGTATTTTATGCTTACAGCAGATTTGAATTGATCGACATTCCAAGTGCTCAGTGGCCAGCTCAGTATGCTAGGAGCCCCCATATGGGACCCTGCAGATACACTGTTTCTATATGTAGCTCATCCTATATCCCGATATCTACTGACACCCTGGAATTAAGGAGAGCTGGAAATTCTCTTGCATTTGTGGGCTACCAAGGAAGGTTCTGTAGGAAATAATACTGAGTTCCCAGTATGCACTCTGCAGTCCCCGTATCCCACCCAGGGACTGTGTATTTTGGCCATCAGAGGAAAGAGTCTTTTAGTTTCTAGTGCCCTGGTTCTGGTGGGTAAAATCAACTCCTCTTACTACCCAGGCAGACATACCTACACATGCAGCTTGGATTCTAGCAATACATTGTCACCTGGTTCAATCTTGGAGAGAAGTGGAGTGGTGTATTTTCTAAGATTTCAAGTTTATTTTTATGTTGAGCATGTCATAGTCATTGAACTTGACCACTGCAGCAGCAGAAATGGCAGTGTGTGTGTGCGCACGTGTGTGCATGCGTGCGATTCGTGCATAACACAAAAGTGAAAAATGCTGTTTCTAGCCAGGGTTTCTGAGAGAGCATCTTGGAGCAGCTGTAGATGAAGCAGCACTCCAGCAGGATAGGACAGAATGCCCCTCTGACCCGCATCCCTCTGCAGACCGCTTCGCTCTGTGAGCCTGCTTCATTCATTTCCTGTTGAGGTTAAGTCTCATTCCAGTCAGCTTGTTCATCAAATTTTGTGTTAAGAAAATTATGTTTTTATGCTGAGGAAATAGCACATCTTTAAATTTACTTTTACAAGTAGCTTTTTGATTTTTCTTTCACCAGTTTGGCATTGAGCGGTCTCATAGAGCATGGATCCTATGGAAGAATATGAGAAAAACAAAATACAGTGTTTACATTTAAGTTTACTGTCTATCTAAAGGTGGAAAGGTAAGGATTTTTTTTTTTTGAGATGGAGTCTCACTCTGTCGCCCAGTCCAGAGTGCAGTGGTGTGATCTTGGCTCACTGCAACCTCCGCCTCCTGGATTCAAGCAATTCTCCTGCCTCAGCCTCCTGAGTAGCTGGGACTGCAGGTGTGCACCACCATGCCTGGCTAATTTTTTGTATTTTTACTAGATACGATGTTTCACCATATTGGCCAGGCTGGTCTCGAACTCCTGAGTTCATGATCCACCCGCTTCAGTCTCCCAAAGTGCTGGGATTACAGGCACGAGCCACTGTGTCCAGCCAAAAGTCAGGCTTTTTAAAAGCAACTCTTGCTGTAGTTGAAATAAATGAGTTTACAAGTGGTTTTCTAGTTAATCCTGATGCAAAGAACATTTCTGATTAAAGATCCCGAAGATCCTCAGTAAGGCGTGGTGTCACAGGATCACAGGTTTGAGGGCTGCAGCAATGAAAACATTTCATAGCTTATGCCAAAGGGGGTAAATTCTACACAGCACACGATGGAACACCCAGAAGATGTGGACTCAACGGGAGAAATTTAAATATATTAAAAAGGGCATTTAAAATCCCTGTAAAGAGATTGTTTATTCAATGACTCTAGATACTTGGGGAAAACAAATATTGATATCTACCTTTATATCAAAATAAATTCTTGCTCGAAACAAAATTTTTATTTGATAGGAAAGAGACATGGGATGATCGCTCCTAATGTGTTTAGGGAATAATATGCAAGTTAATTAGGCTGTGCGGCGGGTTCAGGTTGGCACAGCAGATAGGGGCCCATTTCTAAAGAATCTTGAATACTGGGCTTGAGAGCTGAGACTTGGCAGAGGGTGGCAGTGGGGAGATTCGCATGGAATCATCCTGGGTAGAGATGCCATCTAGGAGATTGCTCCTTCTTTTCACATGCTAGCCTGGTGTATTACATTCTTTTCTGTTCGTTGGTTTGTTTTTGTATTTTGAGATGGAGTCTAGCTCTGTTGCCCAGACTGGAGTGCAATGGCGCGATCTCAGCTCACTGCAACTTCCGCCTCCTGGGTTCAAGCAATTCTCCTCCCTCAGCCTTCCAAGTAGCTGGGATTACAGGTGTCCGCCACCACAGCTGTCTAATTTTTGCACTTTTAGTAGAGATGAGGTTTTTCCATGTCGGTCAGGTTGGTCTCGAACTCCTGATCTCAGGTGATCCACCCACCTCAGCCTCCCAAAATGTTGGGATTACAGGCGTGAGCCACTGTGACCAGCGTATTGCATTCTTATATGGTATTATGAAGCTCCTAAGCACACCGTGATTTTAGAGTCTTTTAGCTCTTCTAGGAGAGCCTTTCATTTGCCTATGTAGCATATCAAGTAGATGAAACCTGCCTGATGGAATACTATAAAAATAAAATGCTCGTTGGTGTTGTTTGTAGTTTTCTAAAGATCAGACACGGTGCTTGAATTTTTCTCAGTAGTCTACCAGTTCCTGAAGAAGTTTCTCCTTTTATTCATCTTTATATTTACGCTGCTTGTCACAATGCCTGGCACAGTCAGCAAACATTTATAATCACCTACTGTGCCCAAACACGCATGCAGGCACTGAGAAAACACTGATTAGTGCTTATTTTCCCCAAGTATCAAGGTCCGATGCAGTCCCTGTCCTTCACACAGCCTGTGGCCCAGCAGGGGAGACCAGTGACTCCACGAGGATAACCCCTGTATGGAAAGTCTCGCCAGCACCACGGGAACAAGGGCAGAAGGACTGATTTTGGTCCAGGGTGAGGGTCAGGGAAGAGTTCCTACAGGAAGCATCCTTTATTCTGTGTGGCAGTCATGCGGCTCCTGATTGTCAGCTCCAATGCTGTCCTCAAGGATCTGGGAAGCAGGGGAAGGAAATGGCAAACCACCTTGGTCCTCAGACAGACGATCCCTGTTAGTGTCAGCCAATAGTGGGGCCTGTAGGGAGGCTGGCTGGCAGGATGGGAAGCAGGGTCTTGGGCCATCCTGTCACCATGCCCTGGTGGTGGCTGTTAACATCTTTCTTTTCTGGGCACTCCTGAAATCACCCTCCCGCATCCCCTAAGAGGTGAATCATGCCTCCTCCTCAGGTTTTCACTCTGCTCTTCCTTTCCAAGGAAGCACCCAGACCCATGCAGGGCCCCATCAGAGCTTCCAACCCAACCGAGGCTTTGTTTCTCCAGCCCTGGGCAGGCAAGCTGCTTTCCACACGTCTGATCTCTGGGCTATTGCAGCTGTTCACTCTTTTACTCTAAAACCTGTGAAACTAGTTCCCTCTATTAAATTCCTTCTGCTGAAACATCTAGCGTGTTTTTGATTTGGGGATTGGAGGCACAATCTTTCATGATGAAGAGTTAGTTGTGTTAATAATAGCGTTTCTGGAAAGGGAGAAAAAATATTTTAACATGAGTTAGTGGCTTGGTCCATTTGCGTTTTCGCCTTCTGGCATGACAGGTGAGTGAGGTGTTGAGAGGAGGTTGGAAAGCAGTTACCAGCCTCCACCCAGCTGCCTGAGGGGAAGGCCTCGGGTTGCTCCTAAATACTTACCGTTTCTCCACAGCTCAAATCTATTAGCCACTCTCCCCAGAAATCTCTTTTTCGACAATTCTGACTTAGTCCGTTTGAGGTCCATCACAGCACCAGGGCTTCTTGAGCGTTTCCAGCCCTGGCCCCGGGCCAGAGGTCCTCACACGTATGCTGCGTCATGGATGGCTGGGCTGACTCAGGGATACTGACTCTGCCGTTCCGGGTGAGGCCTTGGAATGTGCATTTCTGGAGGGTTTCATGTGCTGCTGATGCACCTGGTCCGGAGGCCGCACTCTAAGAGCCACAGGCCTAGGCAGGCATCCCCCTGTGGGCCACAGTAGCCTTCTGCCTGGTCCCCTCCTTCCACTTTGATCTTCCCACACCCCACTGTCCATGTACTTGATGGAGAAATTTACAAAAAAGCAAATTGGATCATACACACCTCTTTTTCCCTTATGTTTCCTTGCTTCAGACTCTCCAGTACCCTCCAATGCAGTTAGAGTAAGCTCCAAAGCCCGTAACCCACCTACAAAAGTCCTCTGTGATCCGGCCCTTGCCAACCTCTGCTCTCGCGCCCCGCTGGCCTGCCTTCCAGGCTGTGCCCGCCGCAGGCTTTCGCCGGCTTCCGCGTTGCCCACTCTGTCGGTGATGTCCTTCCCCTGCCATTCCCATGGCTGGCTTCTTCTTATCACCCAGGGCTCAGCTCAAATGCTGCGTCTGAGCCTCCTCACCCCCAGAAGTGACTCTGTCTCATGAGCTGAATTTGATTATCTTTATAGCACTTCCCTCTTTTTGGCATGTGGTTGCTAGGTTACCTGTGCCTCCCTCACAGGACTTAAGCTACATAAAAACAGAGATGGGCCGGGCGCAGTGGCTCACGCCTGTAATCCCAGCACTCTGGGCGGCCGAGGCAGGTGGATCACGAGGTCAAGAGATCAAGACCATCCTGGCCAACATGGTGAAACCGTGTCTCTACTAAAATACAAAAATTAGCTGGGCGTGGTGGCGTACACCTGTAATCCCAGCTGCTCAGGAGGCTGAGGCAGGAGAATTGCTTGAACCTGGGAGGCGGAGGTTTCAGTGAGCCGAGATTGAGCAAGACTCTGCCTCAAAAAAAAAAAAACCAGAGACGTAGTCTCTCTGTGCTGGGCCACTGTATCTGCAACACCTGCCAGGAGGCCTGGAGTGTTGCAGCCTTAAAAAAATATTAGTGGAATGAACAAACCAATACACTAGTGTAAGGAAAAAAAATCCAGGGAAAAGAGACAAGCAAACATATATGTATTTTGAGGGGGTCCAACCTTCCCGGGCTGCCTGGGACTGAGAGGAGTTCCAGCCTGTGAGGATTTCAGCGCTGAAACTGGACAGTCCTGGGCAATAGAGCCAAGGTAGGCATCCTGGCTCCCACCTGTGTGCCCTGGAGACCTTCCAGCACTCTTGTGCTGAGTATTCATTCCTTGTTCTCTTTTTCATATCATAGCACTGCCTTATTTAGTTCCTTCCACTTCTTTAACTTTGAAGATAACTAAGCATTCTGTAGCCAGGAAGCAACTTCACAAGTTATCCTGGTATTCCTTTCAGGTAAGACCAAGGATTTATTCTAGATTTCTTTAGTTATCTCCTCCTATTTGATATTGCTCCTTTTTTAAAAAAAAACAAACAAAATCTTAGGTTGAAATTTAAACCCTTGTGCTCTAGCTTAAGGACATTTCAGGTTAGACTTTTCACAAGGTAAGATCAAAATAAGCAACATGATTTTAAGGAAGAGAAAAATCCAGTGGGTGTTGAATGTCAGAAAAAGATCTGGGGGGAGCAAAGTGGACCAGTAGGTCAGTTTAGTAGATCCCACCCAATCCAAAACACAATGAGTGGATAAATTGTGTAGCGATGCTCATAATTGTGATGGGGAAAGGTAACATGTTCCCATTTGGGTAATGGTACATCTGCTGGCCTGTAAGTGACGTTTGATTTTGACAGGGTGCTCTTTCCTGCCCTCCTGTCCCAAGGGTCGGCACTCCCCTGTCAACTGCCAGCACTGCTGTCACTGAGTTCCTGTCTTTTTCTTTTTAGACTGTAAGCAAAGGATAGGATTATGGGCTTAGTCCAGGGCCTGGCAAAAAGGAGACTTTGGATTGGTAAATAAATAACTAGATAAGTAAATAACAAGGTACACACCGTAAAACACAATAGCAGTTCTTTCTAAGTTCGTCCCTGTACTTTGTTAAAGATGAATAGTGTGCTTTATTCAGTTAAAAAAGTACAGAGCCATTTTTCTATTGATAATCCTAATAATAAAAATATAGCTTGACACTTCCTATGAATCAAATGTAGCCAGGTCCTTATGCACATGAACTCATTTCAAACAGGTGCATTATGACTCTGTTTTATAGATGAGAAGATAGCATAGCTAGGGTAATTACCACATCCAAAGTCACCTCGCAGGGATTGCAGCCTCTGTCAGGCAGATTGCATAGCTAGATCCCAGATTTGTATTGTTTATATAAAATAGCATAAGTGAGACAAACAACCTGGGGTCTTCTCTTCCAGAAATCTTGAATTAAAAATATTTTCGGCTTGACACAGTGGCTCACGCCTATAATCCCAGCATTTTCAGAGGCTGTGGTTGGTGGATCACCTGAGGTCAGGAGTTGGAGACCAGCCTGGCCAACATGGTGAAACCCTGTCTTTACTAAAAAGACAAAAATTGGTACACACCTGTAACTCCAGCTACTTGGGAGGCTGTGGCAGGAGAACTGTATGAACCCCAGAGGCAGAGGTTGCAGTGAGCCAGGATCGTGCCATTGCACTTCAGCCTGGGCAACAGAGTTAGACTCTGTCTCAGAAAAAAAAAAAAAAAAAAAAAAAAAATATATATATATATATATATATACACATTTATATATATTTTTTTCTGTGCTTTAGTTCAAAGCAGTTCTTGCAATGTTCAAATGCTCTGTGTTAGTGCCAAGTGGCAATTCCTCACATTTTGAGTAATTTTATCATTTTTGAAATAAATACAGTTATCACTCTGTTTTGATGTAAACAGGACACTCAGGTCCCATTAGAGAGTACACTGCATTTTGCATGAGATGTCCGTCATGTGCCTAATCTCCACTTTGGCTTGTGAAATCATTAAAACATTATATATGTATATATAATATGTATATGTAATGTTTTAATGATTTCACAAGCCATATATATATATGTGTGTGTGTGTATATATATATGTATATATATGTGTGTATATATGTGTATACACACACACACACACATATATATATACATTTTTTACAAGGATGAGTTAAGGGAAGTGCTTTTAAAAAATCATTCTCAATAAACCAAGGCATTTTTAAAATAATTCAATCAACTTCAGAGAGGTCTAGCATATCAAATACAAAACTCACAATTAATGCCCATTGTTTAAATAGCCTGAAATGATCAGAGGCCCCCAAGAGGCAGATATTTGAAGTGGCCACATTTGGTATCAGGTGTTTGAGTAAAGGGTGTTATTTGTCTTGGGATATAATTGGGGTCAGCTACACAATAAAGAGTTTTAAACTTTATGCCTGAGCTATTATTACTGGGCCAGCCCCAGACACCTTCATCAAACTCTGGCTCCATTACCATCACTAACAATTGTTCTCTCATGGGCGTTATCAATAAGATTATAACTGTTGTCAGAATCTGTTAGCCAAAAATTACTGACTCAGCATTTGAAGTTCAACAGCTGTAGGGTTTGTGTCATGCAGCAGGACTCTTCTTGATACAATGCATGTGTCCTGTGTGTGTAAGGGAGTTAAAGTACTATTAAATGTATGTATGTTAAATTATGTCCATACACACTTTTTTTAATGGATTTCTAAGGAATTGTTTGCCACATTTGAAGATACAGATCATTTTATCAATGGAAATTATGTGAATTGCTCCCATCCTCTTTTAAAAACGTGCATTGTAAAGGAAGGAACTAGATAATTTAAAGTCCAGAAGCCATAAATAACATTATTGCATTAAAATGTATTACTTTTCTGTCCGTGAATATATGATGTATACAAATTATATAAATATGGGGACTAATGATTGGAGATTTAAAAGTGAAAAATTATAAAATCTGAGAGTACTCTTGAAGAAAAGAATGTATAGTTTTATCTTTTATCAGTTACCCCTTTTTTGACATTTCACCATTTTTAGTACTCTAACATAATATGGAAATCCTGAATGTATTTATTACATATCAGTTTAGTGTATGAAATATAATTGAAATGATATAGTCTTTTATTGTATGGATCATTAAAAAATTTGCTTAAATCTTATGATTCATGTATTCCTGTTATGGGAAACCCTCTTTCTGGCTAAGATTATTTTAATGGCTCTCACTTTAAACTAAATCTTCACCATCTGTTCTTCCTTTTATCTTAAATACTAAAAGAAATTAATTTAAATGCATCATAAAAGAGCTATTTTATGTTTTTAAAATTCCTGTGTCTTCACTCTCAATCTAAATGTACGTTGGCGATCTCCAAAAACATCTGGAGTAAAACAGCTGTCCTTTGACATCTGACTTGGAATATTTCCCAGGGAAGACAAGAAACCATTCTAAAGTGGATGCAATTACAGACTCAAATGTATGTCCCCTCTTCGCTTGCCCTGACTACAGTGTACCATTCCTACTCAGCTAATAAAGGACCAGCAGTTCTAATACAGTGCTGCCATGGTTTTATAAGTAAACTGAATTTTTATACTCAGGTAAAGTTTTCTTATCCTCAGTATTTTATAAAATATTAGCGCTTAAACATTTTATTGGTTGCATTTTCTCTTTAGCCAAACCTCAGGAAACGCCGTTTCTCAAGTGTAGGGAATAGTGTTGACAGGCTGGTTTCGGTCACGTTCACAGCGATGTCTCAAATGCCTGAGAAGCAACAAGAGAAGGGGCCCAGGAACCCGTGCAGCCCCCCATCTTAGGACTTGGCAGCTTTAGGAAGCAGCCAGCAGGGGCCCACTGTGAAAACTGAAATGTTTTCCAGGAGGGGACCGCTAGAACTCAGCCGTGCCAGAATTCCTGCCAAGTGTATTTTCTGATTTTTTCCCTTCGTTTCCGTGCATGTAATCACAACCTAAGACAGGCTGCAAAGGACATAAAATATGATGTCATTATCCTTGCCCACATGACACCGTGGCCAACTTGGCTCTCCAGGACAGCTTTGGGAAGATTAGCAGTCTGTTCTCGATGCTGTGCTGATGGCGACAGTTGTAGCATCGGTGTTGGGACGCAGCAAGGGGCACAGTGTTCTCTGTCCCGGTGACGAGCTGCTGCCCTGGAGGACCCACTCTGTGGCACTCACGGTGCCTGCACCTCTTTACTTCAGCAGCTCCAGTGGTAGGATGGCATCTCTTCGGGGCTGGCTTCTGGGAAGCAGGACTTTGCTTCCCTTGTTTCCTATGGAATTCCAAAGATCTCAGTGACATTCACAGACGTGAATCGCTGTGACTGCGGGTGGACTTGTGCCACCACCTGGTCTTACACGTTTGCATTTCTCGCCATGATCTCCCTGGAAATAGGGTGGACTAAGAAAAAGTGAGTGCTGCGCACAGCAGGAGGGTGAATGTCAGTCACGCTGGTAGCAGTTTGGAAGAGAAGAGATAGGGCAGGGGGATGATGTTCATCGCAGTTCATTGAACCATTGGGAGAAAAAGAATGGATGGATATGACATACATAGAAGGAAAGAACTTTTGTTTTTAAAAGAGACATAGTAAATCTCTAAGCCATATTTAAAAATGAACAACAGGGAAACTGATGTTTTATTCAACAAGTAGAACAAATACCAGGATCAAAGAAAACATCTTTCAGTAAATACAGAAAGGGCAGTGGAGAACAGAAAGAACTAGAGAAAGAGGACAGAATTGGTGTAGGACAGTAGAAAGACACAAAGTGGTGAGAAAGGGACGGGGATCATTGGTGAGGAAAGAGCCCAGGAGGCCATTCTAAGTGAGTTTTGCTTGATTTTTTTTTTTTTTTTGAGTATTATAACCAGTGGCTCAGCTGGGTGTGGGCTTCTAACTGTCATCACTTCTTAACTAAACCTTTTTGCCTTTTGTAGGTAAAGCTTCCTTACAGATGCCACGCTGCTTCAAAACCTAAACATTTTTAGAAGAGGCATTACAAATTCAAATGTCTAGCTCGTATTGGCCCCTGTGGCTTCCACAGAGGCCGTTCTGCTTTCGGATCTTCAATACAGAGATTTACACAGTCTTCTTGCTTTTTTTCCCCCCAGCTGTGCTCTGGAGTTTCCAGAATAATTGCCTATGAGGTCCCTTTGTAAAAACTGTCTATAGAAAAGAGTGGTATGTTGAATCACATTGATGCTGCTCGATCACAGAAGGTCATGAAGCTAGAGACAGGCTATCTTCCACATTTGATTTCTCTGGCCCCCTTCTTAGGGAAGCACCCTGCTGCTTCTCCTCAAACTTCGTGGTCTTCTCCTTCCAATTCCTGGGTTTCCATCACTACCGTCATGATCACCAAAGTTCTGGGCTTGGAACCTCATCCTTCTTTTGTGTCTTTGGGAAATTACTTCAAATACCTCTGCCTTAATTTTCTTTCTAAAAAATGAGACTAATAAAAGCAATTTCAAATGTCTTCAGAGGCCAGGTAGGAAATGTAAATGTAAATTAGTTAAAAAAAAAAAAAGTTCAACTGCTAGAAACATAATCACCTTTTAGTCTCACTGAACTGTAGTTTAAACACAAGTACATGCACTACACATACACCAGAAAAAAAAAAGCATGATGTTTGTTGTTCTCTATTTAAGAACCGGAAATCTGACATTTTACTGTTATACCAAGGTCTCAAAGTCAGGTCTTCCGTTTTGTGCTGTGATGTAAGTACATTCACCTCCGACTTCTTTACCTAGGAGAGAGATTTAGATGAATTCATTTTCATGTTAGAAAAGCAGCTGTTCTCAGAGGTAGACAGTTAACTACATAGGTACAATCTTTGTGTACTGACTTTTATTGTCTTGAGATAGTTGAAAAATTCTGGTATTTCAACATTATTGTGTTTGAATGTTAGTGTTTCACTGAAGTTCGACAATGTCCATTTCTACTTTTTGATTCAGTTTCAATATTATTTCAGAAACGAAAAAGTAACTTATTGGTTCAATAATTCTGGTTATGAACTTGTTAAATTCACAGTGATGGGGTATAGGAAATAATATGTAGCAGCTTTATTTCTTGTTGTTTTAGTCTTAAGACGGAAAAGTCTTCGGTTCTGCCTGATAATAGCTTTTTTGGCAAACTGTGTCTCCCTCTAGTGATACAAATCATTATTCTCTTAAAACTACAGTAAAGGCTGGATCCACTGAAAGAAATGTGTACTCCAGTCCAGACAAAAGCATATTATAAAGAAAATAAAGTTAACACATTGATACCTGGAGTTTACTTGACTGCTTTGGTGAGGGATTTGGAGACTTATTTTTTCATATGGTTTTCAGGTAGACGTTTATTCTATATGATTATGTTCACTTTAGGCAGGTTTGTGTAAATCACAGCTCTCCTAATACATTATTTTAGGAAAAAACAGGTAATTTACATATTAATTGCTATAGTGAAAATTGGGAAATCCTTCACCTCCCTAGACTTCAAAGGATAGAAACAAAAGCTAAATTTACCCCTGGATCATTAGGGTGTGTTGTAATCACAGGGGTAAATTCCATTTATTCCTGTATTCATTCCACATCCCTTAAACCTCTCCTGAGTATCCACTCACTACAAGCTAGGTGCTGAAGAGATTTAGATGAATGAGCCACACTCATTGTTTGCAATGTATAGTCACAACAAAATTATCTCAAGAAGCATTTCAGAAATCTTCATATTCTACTTTAGCATTCAATTATTTTAGTCTACAGTGTTTATTTTGGGGACCTGGGACATCTTCCCTAGCTCAGGCGAGGCAAGCTCCTAAGTAAAGTACATCTGCACAGAGGAGAACTGCTAGGGCTGGAGAGACCCCCTCCCTGCAGATGTGCAGGCTCAATGTGCTTCTAAATCAATCAGGTTGCAGACAGTCTGGGTCTGCTGCCTTCAAAATGAAAGAAGACTTTTTGTTTGTTTGTTTTTGAGATTGCTAGGCCTACAGGCATGGCGCCACCACGACCACCTAATTTTCGAATCTTTTGTAGAGGCAAAGTTTCACCATGTTGCCCAGGCTGGTCTTGAACTCCTGGCCTCAAGCCATCTATCTGCCTCCGCCTTCCAAAGTGCTGGGATTACAGGTGTGAGCCACCACTCCCGGCCAAGGAGAAGGTTTTGATAGTAAAAATAACAGAGCCCCAAGTCTTGATGACTGGCCTTCATGGCTGGGTGGGCCTGCGGGGTGAGTGTGGTTAGGAGGGAGGAGCGGAAGACTTCAAGAGCCAAGTCTAGGAAGATGCCCCATACAGCTCAGCTCTATCCAGATAAGCCTTGAAAAGCAGAATGCACATCGGCACCCTCAGAGGACTCACTTGCAGTGGGTCCTACATGTAAACAGATCTGGAGGGCTGAGGAACTCTGAGAGCAGAACTAGCGACTGGGAGTTGGGTGGGATGTGGGTGTGGGTGGGGGGAAGAAGGGCAGCCCACTGCATAGACACCCTCTGGGACTCTCAGCTGCTCCAACCCTCTCCACCCTTTCAGAGGCTTACTGCAGTGTAGTGACTTTTGGGAAGAATTAAATGTATCCAAGAAACATCGTTTTTATTGTCTTCAGAGGCTGATTTAGACTTCTCCAGAGAAACAGAACCAGTAGGATGTATCTCTGTATCTCTGTATGTATCATCTATCATTCATCTGTCTCTCTAGATTTATTTTAAGAATTGGCTGATGGGATTGTGATGGTTGGCAAGGCTGGTACCTGTGGGGCAGGCTGGCAGGCTGGAGACCTAGGGAAGAGTTGATACTGGGCAGAATTCCCTCTGTGTATGTCTGTCTGTGTCCAAATTTTCTCATCTTATAAGGACACCAGTCACATTAGATTAGAGCTCACCCTAATGACCTCAGGTTTGCTTAATCACCTTCGTAAAGACCCCATCTCCAAATATGGACACTCTGAGATACTAGGGGTAGGACTTCAACTCATGAATTCTGGGGGAACATGATTCACCCCAGGCATATTTTGTGTTTAAGAAATGATGTGCAAGCAAACCGACTCCTCATATCAGTTTTAGGATGGCTGAAGGCCTACACCTGTACTGGCCCTAACACTGTACCGTTTTAGCTACTTTAATAATTGATTAGTAGTCAGCTGCTATCTTTATACCCA
>PVKP010038328.1:0-20951 GCA_004027715.1 Plecturocebus donacophilus
ATGTTCTCACTCATAGGCGGGTGTTGAACAATGAGAACACATGGACACAGGGAGGGGAGCACTATACACTGGGGTATGTTGGGGGAAAATAGGGGAGGGACAGTGGGGGGGGAGGGACAGTGGGGGGGAGGGACAGTGGGGGGTGGGGAATTGCGGGGAGATAGCATGGGGAGAAATGCCAGATATAGGTGAAGGGGAGGAAGGCAACAAATTACACTGCCACGTGTGTACCTATGCAACAATATTGTATGTTCTTCACATGTACCCCAAAACCTAAAATGCAATTAAAAAATAAATAAATAAAAATAAAAATAAATAAATAAATAAAATATACAGTTCTAAATTAGAAAAAAAAAAATAAAAAAAGTTTAGAGTCCTCCTGAGAGAGATTTATTTAACTAGATAGGAACTTCACTTGGTTTAGAATCAATGCAGCCAGCCAGTGAGTCAACCTCTAGTTTTTTTTTCCTTTATACATAAAAATTAATAACAGTTGAAAAGGTTTTTCTGTAGGCTAAACTAGCTTTCTACTTGTGCTGCCACTGACATTACAAGCAAGAATCAGAAAAACAACATTGAGATGCATTGTGAGAAATGCCTTGGGTTTAGATCCAATTTACTGATACCCTATAACTAATCTGCTATACAGTACAATTTCAAAGACTAAGAGCCCTCTGGCCTGGTTATCATTGATATTGAAATGGAAAATAACTAGAGTAGACAAACTCTGTTATGCATAAAGAGAATAGAGAATGGAAGAAGACATTGCATTTTTTTCAGTATATAGAAAAGCTTCAGAAGCTGTTGTAATTCTTTTATAACTAATTTTGGTAAGCCATGTTTTTCAAACTTTACCTATTTCTTAAATTTTAAAAATTGCCTTTGTAAATATCAGTATATAAATTGTAAACATACTGAAAAGTGGAGCATAAACATTAGTTTGCCATAGTTGACCATTTTCTTTCTGATCTTTTTAAATATAATTTTGTTGTGGTAGTACTAAAGCAGTTTTGGTGATATTTATAATTTTGCATGCTGATTGTAAAACCTATTTTTATATAAATACTTTGTAAATTATACAGTACCTGGCACATACTACAGACATTTGTTTAATGAATGAATTATTTAGTGAATACAGTTGTTGTAGACCATGCTTGTTGAAATTCTCCATAAGCACTATTTTTAAGTTTTGGCTTATTAAACAAGCAAGTAAACCATAATTATGTAAATATTCCCATATTATCTGACATTTAGGTTTTCAGTTTTTTTTTAATAAATAATTATATGATGAGCATCTTCAAATATAAAGTGTTTTCTGCTTCTGAGATTCTCAGGTATATTTGTAGAAGTGATATCACTAGATCAAAGATATAAACATTTCCCTAGAAAAAACCTAAAATATAACTCTTAAGATAGAGAAATGGGAAATTCCTTGTATTTAAAATTTTTATGCTTTCAGATAAAAAAATGTTTTATTCCACAAAATGGGCTATGATCTTTATGAGAAAAGATATACTTGCAGGGATTCCAAAGGTATGGAGAAATAGAAATACTAATTACATGCCTTTCTAATATTTCTCAGAAACCTCTGACAGACCCATGATCATTTTCTGGACTAAACTTCTGAGGTTTGGAAGTCTAAGTAAAAAAAAAAAAATAGAATTTTATAAAGCATTCCAAAATCAAATATCTTACATTTAACTATTGTTTTGGATTAACGAAACCATAGCTTTGTTTTATACAAATGGAAACTTAATAGCTGGTAGTATTGAAAAGAAGGAGACGAATAAGGGAGTATGCTAAGTATATGTTTAATAAAATGATTGGTTTGGATTAAAATGATATGTAATATGAATTGACTTCAAGAGTTTACAAAAAAGATAACAGTGTTCTGGACATCTATATATTTTTTTTTCTTTATATTCACAGCAAAATATTGGTCAGAAGAAACTGAATGCTAATATAACTAGTGATGCTTTCTTCCAACCTGAAATTGATACAGTTAATACTAAAAAAGCGCTGTTTAAGGAGTTTATGTCATATGACACATGGGAAATATCTTCTGAAAGCATGAACTAGTCCAACCACTAGTAAGGCTAGTATACTGGTCCATTCTCACATTGCTAATAAAGATATACCCAAGGTTGGGTAATTATAAAGAAAAGAGGTTTAATTGACTCACAGTTTTGCATGACAGGGGAGGCCTCAGGAAACTTACAATAATAGCAGGAGGGGAAGCAAACTCATCCTTTCTCACGTGGTGGCAGAAGGGAGAATGAGTGCCCAGTGAAGGGAAAAGCCCCTTATAAAAATACCAGATTTCATGAGAACTAACTCACTATCGCAGAAACAGGACGGAGGAAGCTGTCACCATGATTCAGTTATCTTCACCTGGTTCCTCCCATGATGCATGGGGATTATGGGAACTACAATTCAAGATGAGATTTGGGTGGGAACATGGCCATACCATATCAGCTGGAGAAGCATTTTAAGCTCAGGCACTAAAAATAAACTTGTCAAGAGAGGATGCATATAAGGAAAATACCTTTTGTTACTTGTTTTTTCTAGCAAGAGTAAGGAGCAGCTGGGTCCTAACTCAGTCCATGCTAAGCCACCTGTGTATCTTTTTTTCCATAGGCCCCAGGAAATTATTTGGCTTTATTTTCCTGTTAAAATTTTTTTTTTCTATTTCCTGAGACGCTTATCTTCATGAGGATGGCTCTTTATTTTCCTGTTAACCAAGACAATCCTCATGTTTTATGATTACCCTCTTTCTAGACTATAAAAGACAACACAAATACAACAATGAAGTTCAGGGTAGCTGCAAAGGTTTCAGGTACTTACTAAAGTTTTCAGTTATTGTTATTAGATAATGTACATTTTCTGTAATCTCACTTTTATTAAACAAGTGATGAACGCAAGATAGGAACATAGGAACAAAAATACTCTTCTTTTCTTTTTTGAGACAGAGTCTCGCTCTGTCACCTAGGCTGGAGTGCAGTGGCACGATCTCGCCTCACTGCAGCCTTGACCTGCCAGGCTCAAGTGATCCTCCTGCCTCAGCCTCCTGCGTAGCTGGGACTATAGGCATGTGCCATCACCACCATGCCTGGTTAATATGTTCATTGTTAAAAACTGAAAAAGTAAAGAAAGGCATGGAGCAGTGGGCCTCAAGATTTTCTGTGTGTAAGAATCAGAAGCATCCTAGGGAAGATCCTGGAAAGATAGTCCATGGACCAGTGGCATCAATATCATCTTAGAGTGTGTTAGAACTGAAGATGTTAAGGTCTTTTCCTGGACCCACTGAATCTGCATTTTAAAAAATGTCAGGTGATTCCTATGCATGCTAAGTTCAAGACATGTGGTATACTATCATTTGTATGAAATGTACAGAAAAATCAGTAGAAATACCTAATAGAGTAATGATGCCCTGTGGGTGGGGACTGGAGATTAACCGTAAAAATACATGAGAGATTTTATTGGGGCAATGAAAATGTTTTAAAACTGATTTATGATGACGATGGCACAAGTTGGTAAAATGTGTAAAATAACTCAATTGTACACTTGAAATAGATGATATATGAGATATATAAAATATGCTTCAACAACGCTGAGAGAAAAATAATATGTTTGCCAAAATGTGAATTCCTGAGTCCCATCTTAGATCCCTTGTTGTTTCATTTAGTTTGTGGACCTCCAATTGAGAAACAGTGATATAAAGTAAATAGTAACAACCTAAACCCCCAAACCCACCGCAACCATCACTTGAACCTCTCTTCTCCTTCCGCTTCTTCTTCACATGCCTTGAAGAATTCCAGTGTCAGTAGATGTAGCTGTGCACTTTAATTGCTAGGTAATAAATATGCCATAGTATGCTGGCACCCTTTCACTATACTGATTGTGATAAAGAATTTTTTCAGTATTACAGTGTTGCAGTTGCAATTTTCATTCTTGCTTCTATGTACATGTGCAAGTGTTTGTGTAGAATATGTACATAGAGGTGAAAATTTAATGTAACTGAACATTTACAACTGTAATAAATACTTTAATATAATCTTCAAAGAAGCCCCCAATTTACCCTCCACCAATATGGAATAAGAATGGCCATTTCCTCTAGGTGAATGATTAATAAAGGCTATCAGTCCTTTTTGTGTTACCCATGTGTTAGGCAGAAAAACTTAATTCATTATTTCAATTTATATTTCTTTGGATAAGCATGCTTTCTGTATTTTTCCTCATTCTGATTTTCTTCATTCTTTAAACCTGTTTTTTTCATTGTTTTTTGAAGATATATATCCTTTCCTTATTTCTTTCTATAAACTTTATTTGTTGTGGTAAACTGTTTCTTTTAAGAACTAATACTGATACACAGTGTGTTACATGCATTTTTACTAGCTTAAGGTTTCTTTCATTATTCTAATTTAAAATGTTTACATAATTTTATTTGTGAGTATTTGTACATTAGTTGAGGATACAACTTTCTAAATAGATATGTACTAATCTCGATGTCATTTATTAATTACCCTTTTTCTACTGAGAAATATTTAATAATGTCTAAAATTATATACCCCACCCCACACACCCCTAGTTCATTTCTAGGCTCTTCATTATGTCCTTCTGTTTTTTCTCTAGTACAAATAGTTTCAATTACTGCTATTTCAAAATATATTCTATTATCTTATAAAGCTAGTTCTCCTTCACTAGTTCTCCTTCACAGGTTTTTCCTGGCTAGTTAAAAATGAAATCAAAATTGCCTTTCAAGAATAAACAAATAATTATCTCTCTATTCCAGTCATTTCTCATTTTTGCTTTTACTTCTTTTTACAAAAATTTGCTGCTGATGGGACACAGGGTGTCATTACACACATTTGCATTAGCAATTTTCTGCAAAATAAGTTATGGCATATGAAGAGAAGAACAAACATGTTTCTAGGAACTTCTATATGTCAGGCATCTTAACTACAGATATTCTCAAAAGAAGGAAGTGTAGGGAGCAAGCAAAATTAAGGAGAGCTACTCTGTACTCTTGGTGTCTCAAGTATTTTTATCCTATGATTTCCCCAAACAATATTGAATCTTCAGTGAAAAAATGTGGTAGCCTTTTTATATAGTCAATTTAATCTATATCTATACCTAAATTTCCCTCCCACACCCACACATATATCTTATGTGTCATTCTGAAGAGAATTAGAAACGGTGATCTTGGAGGAAATCAATTGAATAGTCCCATACATGCAGATGTATTCTGAATCTCCTTTTCATCCTCTGTACATCCCCTTTCTAGTACGATTCCCATGATTGCCTTCCTCTGCCTGAGACTTACACACTGTTTCCCAGAGTTTAATCCTTTTCTCCTTATATCTCCTATATATCTTAGAATCAAGTGCCTTCAGGAGCAGGCCAGTAACAAAGAAAGTGGAGCAGGTTTTAACAGGATAGTGCCTGGTGAGGACTAAGACAAACCAGAAAGGGTGTGCCCCATTAAAGGATGTTCAGATTGAAACATTTAATGAATGCTCTACTGTCTCAAAAACCTACCTGGCAACCTTTGATCCTTGACTGTCCTGGGCATCTATTCCATGCTTGAACTTACTGTTTATGTGCTAATTACTCCTAAGTCTATGTATTAGTCTGTTTTCACACTGCTATAAAGAAATACCTGAGACTGGGTAATTTATAAACAAATGAGGTTTAATTGACTCACCCTTCCGCATGACTGGGGAGGCCTCAGGAAACTTATCAAGTTGAGAGGTAAAGGGGAAGCAGGCACCTTCAATAGGTGGCAGGAGGGAGTGAGAGCACAGGAAAAGCTGCCACTTTTAAAACCATCAGATCTGTGAGACTCACTCACTAACTGAGAACAGCTTTGGGGAAACTGCCTCCATAATACAATTACCTCCCATCAGTATCCTCCCTTGACACATGGAAATTACAATTCAAAATGAAATTTGGGTGGGGATACAGAGCCAAATGAAATCAGTCTTCATCATTAATTCAGTTTTCTCTTCTTAGTTTTTAGATGAGCATATTCACTTCTGTAAGGAACATTTCTAAATACATATTGGATATATACCAGATAAATATACATAAAAACTAAACTCATGTTCTAAATTTGTTCCTCTTCATTTACGTCTCATTTACTTTTAGTGCTAAAGCCAGAATCTTGGAAAACAAGCATGACTCTCTACTCTGTCCTCTATCTCCAAATGAACAGCAAGTCAAATACAAATCACTTCCATGATTTCGCTAAAGTCAATTTGTTATCCCTATTCCCACTTCACTCTTTTAGTTTGGCTTTTCATGATATTTTTGTTCTGGATGATTGCAACAGCCTAATTATAGCCCCATGTTTCTCGTGTTACTTTTAAGCTTGTTTAAAAATACTTTCACCTTTATTATCTTTCTAAAATAATAATTTAATGGAAACATTTCTTTGCTTCAAAGCCTCAGTGGCTCCTTGGACAGGAGGTACACATGGCTCTTGGTCTTACTTCTACATCTTTTCAGCTTCCTTTCTCATCACTTCCATTGTCCCATCCTCCTCTAGCCATGATCATTAGCCTGGATAAAATGTGGTGTGGACTTCAAAATCTTTGCTCGTGATATTTGTTCTATTTCATGGTAATTTCCCACATCTCTTTCATCACATTCCATGTGGCTAACTCTTATCAACACTACAGGGCTCAACCCAGTGTAATTATTCCAGGAAATTCAGCGTTTCTTGTTTTTATTTCTATCTTAACATATATGACATGCTTTTTAATCTTTTTAATTGTCTCTCTCTTCATTACCCCTAGTGCATCTTGAATTAGTGACTCAATTTTGCTTATTTTTTATATATACAGTATGTATAAATTTTGCTTATTTTTTATGTCTATAATATATCTGTTACAGAGGAGATATTAAATAAATATTGTTTAAATATGTGGATGAATGAATGACTGGGGAGAATAAGCAGTAACCTAGAACTTGAGAATGTAAACATGATTTGGGAAGACGAGTAACATTGAGAGCACCAAGTTTTCATGATTCTTTCATGAAACAAGTATCAGACACATTTGATATAAAGAAATATGAGCCAGGCGCAGTGGCTCACTCTTGTAATACCAGTACTTTGGGAGGCTGAGGCAGGTAGATGATGAGATCAAGTAGATGGAGACCATCCTGGCTAACATGGGGAAACCCCATCTCTACTAAAAATACCAAAAATTAGCCAGATGCGGTGGCACATGCCTGTAATCCCACCTACTTGGGAGGTGATGCCAGAGAATCGCTTGAACCCAGGAGGCTGAGGTTCCCATGAGCAGAGATTGCGCCACTCCACTCCAGCCTGGGTGACAGAGCGAAACTCCATCTAAAAAAAAAAAAACTATGAAATAGTAAAAATAATGCTCCAGGAAAACCCAAATAAAATCTGAATTTTAGTAAATAAACTACATGAGTAAAAAAACTTGAAATATAATGTATAGAAACATCTTTTGTTTAATTTTTGTCCTAATACTAGAATAAAATCAAGCGTTGTTTCAGAAAAAAAACGCTAATTCTTGTGGGTAAACATTTTCTAATAAATAGTACACTCAATATTTTGTTATAAAATTAGTAATAAGTTTAAGATAAAAGTCTCTATTGGTGTGAGGATCTGCCAAAATTTTATTTATATCGTATGAAGAATCATTGAATACTTCAATATTGTCAGTATTAGAATGTTACATTGATTTCTTTTTTGTGTTTATGTTATACCAGGTTTAATAGTGAGCTATTTTTAATGGGATGATTTATCAAACTAATTACAATGAACTGCATTACAATGGCATTCTATTGTTTGGTAATTTAATTGAATGTGATTGAATATATCTCTTAGGTTTGTTATATTAATAAAAGTCTTAATAAAGAATTAGAGGCATTGAGGGCTTCCAAACCAAAATCTCTGCATTCATCCTAAGCTGATGGTCATAGCATTATGATAATCCTTGAATTAGTTGCCTGAAAATAATAGTGTTAGTAAAATAAAATGGTTTATCATAAACCAAGGAAATCAATGTAAAATTCTGAATTCTGAAATTATTTAAAAATTCTAAAATTACGGATAAAAAAGGTATTTGATGTTCTTTAGGCAAGTATTTGAATATTACCAAAGGAGAATATGGAGATAATTTGAAAAGTAAAAATGTGAAATGAGATCCTAAACTTAGTAGATGTAAATTAAATAAAACTTAGGAGGCTGGCAAAGTAAAATACTGCTTTTAAGAGGAAAATTTCTGTTGGAAATTCAATTTACATTAGGGACATGTAAAGAATTATAGTGTTGTTATGCTATAGCTATGAGGTTATTACGAGGCTACTTGATAGTATAATTTAACCTACTCTAATATGAAGGAGTAAAGTCCAAGCCAGCTATAATCCTGGGCTATAGAGGAGAACAAAACACCCAAAGAATGCCTGCACCTGCGAGGTTATCTACAGACCTGATACATGGGTTGAAAATCTCCCAGTAATGATTGGAGAACAGAATTAGAATAATTCTCTTGGCTCAATGTTTAGTAAAGAAAAGAAAAATTAAATAGTAGGTACATCTGGCAGCCTCTCACACCAAGTACCCTACAATTATTTCCTTCACTCCAAATTCCAAGGAACTATGGAGGAAAATAACATAATTCTTAGGTTAGAAAATACAAAAATCTAAACATAAAGTTTTTTGGTTTTGTTTGTTAACATTCTTCCTGTCTGCTTAGATAATTTGAGCATGATATGATCTCTGGTTTTTCTATATATATGTTTAATTGTACAGATGTCAGTATAAAAACACTGAAAATTATTAGCAGTTTATTCAATATTATATATAATTTTAATAATAAAACATGAATGTAATTATAACTGATTTATTGTAATTAAATTTAAAAATAATTTCTATTTTTGATTACTATGCTGCATAGTAATCTCACTTTAAATTTGTGAGATTAATAAAAGAATAAAATATTAAAACAGGCTTAAATAAGGTTTGAAAATTATTTTAGTCAAAGACTATAGGTATAATTGAAAGTAAGAAATGTTTCATACTCTTTATTCAAATACCAATAAATAGGATGAAAAGGTACTGAAGTAAAATATCACTAACACATGAAACCATATAAAATATAGGACAGAAACAAAAAAAATGAATGATTTTATGCCAAATCCTTAAAAATAAATATTTATGAAACGGAAAGAATTGAAAGACTATGAACCTTATATAAATTTTTGCACTATTTCCTTCTGTAAATAATATGTTTAAGAGTATAAAATTATACAAATGAAGAGATCATAGTCATTCTGAAGTTAAATACTCTTTAATTTTTTATTCTATTGTTATACTCCTTATATACAGAGGATCATATTAACTAGTATGTCATTTATGCTGTGGCATAAAATAAAATCAGCATTTCTTAAATTATTCTCTCAGAAAGCTTAAGAAGTAGCCATATGTTTTCCACTAACACAATGAATAAAGGCTGCTTAAGAGAATTGTATTGTTTGTGTGACCCAGGGTTTAGCGTGGTACAAGAACAGCTGTATTGTAAAGCTGACTGGGTAAGTGTCTTTTTCTCTGAGGCTTATGAATGCTGGAGCTGCTCTCTCATGCAGCCTATTTTCTGTTTACCATACAGATCCATCACCTTCCATGCCGCTTCAGCTGTGTCAGTTCAAATGACTTTCCAAACAGTCCCTGGAATGCCAACTGTAAAAGATGGATTTATTTGCTCAGTCTCCTTACTCAAGCATGTATCTTGGGTGTGGATAGAGTCAGACCTTTTATTTTAGTGTACAACTTTTAAGGTACAGTTAGTTCTGCTATGATGTTTGTTTTGAGAAATCAAATTTATTCCAAAGTGATAGGTAAGAGATAATTGAAGAATAACATTAATTTTGCATTTGACTATATGCAGTTTTCTCCACTAGAAACACAAGGTGTATACAAAAAAAAAAAAATGCACCCAGTTGAATGAAGCTATGTGGGAGTAAATTAAACACATATATGCACATCTCAAATATGTACCAGTTACCTCTGTTCACCACTTATCCACGTCTGTTCTTACAATTTTCCCTATTGGAGATAACCCTGCTTCCACGATTTCATAATAACTCACTAGCTGAAAACTGTCTTATGCTCATTCCTACAAGCAAAATTCAGGTTTCTTTCGAGGTAAAGTGACATATTTATTGTAGTATTTATGTACTTTTAAATGATTAACCTCTTTAAAAATACACTGCATCATGTGATAGCAGCATTGACCATATTACCAAGAGTAAAATAAACTCTAAAACAAGTGTATGCTATAATATATTCTTAGTTTTCAGAGTAAAAGATGTTAGAAACCATACATGGGAAATTTTGAAAAAAATGACAGTGCTTCTCTTACAAACAATTCTGCCAGTTATTGCACTTTATAAAATTATTGTCATCACTTTCTAATTGTTATGTGTTTTCACATTAGTACAACTTGTTGTTATCATCAAAGTATAATAAGAATCTGAAATATTACACAGGATTCTCTCCAACATTTTTGGAGTTTGTTCGATCTTATTGGAGCAGAATCCATTTTCACTGAGATTTCGTTGCGCAAAATCCTGAGAAAATCTATGAGTATCCCCAAATAAAAATAAATATCTGTTCAAGAGATCTACTGTACAAAATAGTGACAATAGTTAATAATAATATACTGTAATTTAAAAAAATCCTGAAAGAGGATGTTAAATGTTCTCATGACAAAAATGATTATGTGAGGAAATGCATATAGTAATTAGCTATATTTAGTCATTCTACACTGCATATGTACTTTATAACACAATTAATACATATAATTTTATCTGTCAATTTAAAATAGAATAAAGTAAATGAAAAAAATCTGAATTTTAAAATACATCAAATCTATCCATATGATAATCTAAATTCTGGGATATTTTACATCAATATTTAAGCCCTTGTTTCTATTCATTTATAATATAAAAGTGAATTGTAATACTTATCACTTTCATCTAAAACAGAGATTTTCCCCCATTTTTAGAAAATAATTTTAGCTTTTATTTTAGGTTTTGGGGTATCCGTGTAGGTTTATTACATGGGTATATTGCATGATGCTGAGGTTTGGGGTATGACTGATCCCATCACCCCAGTACTGAGCATATTACTCAATAGTTTTCCAAAACTTGTCTGCCTCTTTCCCCTTCTCCTGTATTAGTCCCCAGTTTCTGATGTTGCCATCTTTATGTCCATGAGTAGCCATTGTTTAGTTTCCACATATAAGTAGGAACATGCGGTATTTGATTTTCTGTTCCTGCATTAATTCCTATAGGATTATAGCCTCTATCTGCATTCATATTGCACAAATAATTTTTTTTATGGCTGTGTAGTCTTCCACATTGTATACATACCACATTTTCTTTATCCAATCGACCATTGATGGGCACCTACAATAACTTCATGTCTTTGCTATTGTGAATAGTGCTATAATGAACATATAAGTGCATGTGTCTTTTTGGTAGAATAATTTATTTTCCTTTTAGTATATACTCAGTAATGGGATTGCTGTAGCAAATGGTAGCTCTGTTTTTAGATCTTTGAGAAATCCTCTAAACTGTTTTCCACAGGAACTGAACTAATTTACATTCCTGCCAACAGTGTATAAGCATTCCCTTTTCTCTACAGCCTTGCCACAACCTATTGTTTTTTTGACTTTTTAGTAATAGTCATTTTGACTGGTGTGAGATAGTATCTCATTGTGGGTTTGGTTTGCATTTCTCTGATGATTAGCAATGCGGAATATTTTTTCATTTGTTTGTTCTGCTTGTATGTTGTTTTCTGACAAGTGTCCATGTCTTTTGCCCATTTTAAGTGAAGTTATTTATTTCTTGCTTATTAAATTGTGTAAGTTCTTTATAGATTGTATTAGACCATTGTAAGATGTATAGTTTGAAAATATTTATTTCCTATTCTGTATAGGTTGTCTGTTTACATGGTTGAGTTTTGCATTAGTTCATTTTCACCTGAGACTGGGTAAAAGAAAGAAGGTTTAACTAACTCCAGTTCTGCATGGCTGGGGAGGCCTCAGGAAACTTACAGTCATGGCAGAAGTCAAAGGGTAAGCTAGTACTTTTTACACAAGGCAGCAGGAAAGGGAGAGAGAGCAGGGGAACCCACTACTTATAAAATCATCAGATCTCATGAGAAAAGCTACCCCCATAATCCAATCACTTCCCACCATGTCCCTCCCTGGACATGCAGGGATTACAGTTCCAGATGAGATTCGGGTGTGGACACAGAGCCAAACCATCTTGTTAATATTGCTGTGCAGAAACTCAGTTTAATTAGGTTCCACTTGTCAATGTTTGTTTTTGTTGCAATTGCTTTTGAGGACTTCGTCATAAATTCTTTGCCAAGGCTGCTATCTAGAATGGTATTTCCTGTTTTCTCCTAGGATTCTTACAGTTTGAGGTCTCACACTTAAATCATTAGCCCATCTTCAGTTAACTTTTGTATATGGTGAAAGGTAGGGGTCTAGTTTTATTCTTCTGTATATGGCATCCAGCAACATTTATTGAATAGGGAATCTCTTTCCCCATTACTTGTTTTTACCAACTTTGTTGAAGATTAGATGGCTGTAGGTTTGTGGCTTTAATTCTGAATTCTCTATTCTGTTCTATTGGTGTATGTGTCTGTTTTTGTACCATTATCACGTTGTTTTGGTTACTGTGGCCTTATAGTGTAGTTTGAAGTAAGGCAATGTGATGCTTTTAGCTTTGTTCACTTTATCTGGAATTGCTTTGACTATTTGGGCTCTTTATTCATTTCATATAAATTTTACAATAATTTTTTATAGTTCTGTAACAAATGACATAGGTTGTGTGATAGAAATAGCATTGAATATGTAGATTGCTTTGTATAGTATTTAATGATACTGATTCTTCCAATTCTTGAACACAAAATGTTTTTTAGTTGTTGTTGTTTATATCAACCATCATTTTTTTATCAGTGTTTGCAGTTTTCCTTGTAAAGATTTTTAACCTCATTGGTTAGATATATTCCTAAGTTTTTTCTTTTTTGGCTATTGAAAATGAAGTTTCATTTTTTATTTGACTCTCAGCTTGAGTGTTACTGATGTATAGAAATGCTACTAACTTGTGTATATTGATTTTATAGCCTAAAACTTGACTGAAGTTGTTTATCAGTTCCAAGAGCCTCTTGGGTTTTCAAGGTATAGAATCATATTGTCAATGAAGAGACAGTTTGCCGCCTTCTTTTCCTATTTGAATGCCTTTTATTTATTTATCTTGCCTGATTGCTCTGGCTAGGACTTCCAGTACTATTATATGTTGAATAGGAGTGGTGAGAGTGGGCATCTTTCTCTTGTTCTAGTTCTCAAGGGTGTAAATAATGAAAATAAGCAAGGCTAGTCCCAATCATCTTAAGAGGTTTATTTGCCAAAGTTAAGATCATGTGACTGGGAGGCAGGTCTATGCCTTTCTCAAACGATGATTTGGAGGGCTTCAGTATTTAAAGGGAAAGGGGCAGATACTGGGAAAAGAAGAAATATGTTTTAAAAAAATGTGTCAGTAGATAAGAGACAAAGGTTTTATCCTTTTGAGTCTTTGATCAGTCTTTCACTGAATACATAATTTTTGTATGAGAAGGAGGGTACAAAATATAGTCACTTATGCCTTTATGTGGCTTAGTGAATCTGCATATTTACATAAGATAACATAAACAGTATGACAGAGAAAGCAATCAGATATGCATTTGTCTCAGGTTAGCAGAGGGATGACTGAGTTCTGTCCTTTGTTCTGCACCTGTGAAGATAACTATCAATTTACATTGCCAAAGTGAAATTCAAAAGAATTATTTTAGGTTAAAGATCTTGAGTCCCACAAGGAATTTCCTTAGGGGCGAATCTTGAGGAAGGTAGGTAGCTTTTTATCTTTGTAGCTATCTTATTTAGGAACCAAATGGGAGGCAGATTTGTGTGACCTAATTCTTAGCTTGACTTTTCCCTTTGGCTTAGTGAGTTTGGGCACGTGAGATTTCTTTTCTTTCTGCAAGGGAAATCCTTCCAGTTTTTGCCCATTTAGTACGATATTGGTTGTGGGTTTGTCATAGATGGCTTATTACCTTGAGGTATGTCTCTTCTATGCCTAATTTCGTGAGCATTTTTGTCATGAGGGATGCTGGATTTTATTGAAAGTATGTTCTGCATTCTATGTTTATTGAAACAATCATTTAAAAAAAAATTCTGCTTATGTGGTGAATCACTTTCATTGATGTGTGTGTTCAACAACCTTGTATTTCAGGTATGAAGCCTACTTGATCAGAGTGTATAACCTTTTTGATGTGCTTACAGGTGTTCAGTACCATGAAATTTCCTCTTAACCCTGCTTTTGTGGCATCCAAGAGATTCTGGTATGTTGTGTCTGTTTTAATGAGTTGCAATTTTAAAAAATTTCTTTCTTAATATTATAATTTACCTTAAAGTCATACAGAAGCAAGTTTTCTAGTATTTGGTTTGGGATATTTATATCTATGTTCATCAGAAATATTGACCTGTATTTTTCTTCTTTCATTGTGCTTTTCATTTGGGATCAAGGTGATGCCGGCTTCATAGAATAGTTTAGGGAGGAGTCACTCCTCAAGTTTTGGAATAGTTTCAGTAAAATTGGTACCAGTAATTTCTGCACCTCTAGTAGAATTTTTCTGTGAATCCATGTGGTCCAGAGCTTTTTTTGATGAGTAAAGTTTTTATTACTGATTGAATTTCAGAACTTGTTATTGGTCTGATCAGGGTTTATTTCTCCTCATTCAGTCTTGAGAGATTGTAGGTTTCCAGGAAAGTATCTGTTTCCTCTAGATTTTCTAGTTTGTGTGCATAAAGGTGTTCATAATACTTTCTGAGAATCTTTTGTATTTACGTGGGATAAGTTTTCACATCAACTTTGTTGTTTCTGAATGTGCTTATTTGGATAGTCTCTCTTTTTTCATTGTTAATCTAGCTGGCAGTCTAGTGATCTTGTATATCCTTTCGAAAAACCAACTTTTGTTTTTGTAAATTTTTCGTATGGATTTTTGACAATAAATTTTCTTCAATTTTGCCCTGATTTTAGTTATTTCTCTTCTTCTAGCTTCTGGGTTAGGTTATTCTTGTTTCTCTAGTTTCTCTAAATATGCTGTTAGATCATTATTTTGAAGTCTTTCTTTTTGCCATAGGTGTTTAGTGCAATACAGTTTTCTCTTAACTCTGCTTTTGTGGCTTCCAAGAGATTCTGGTATGTTGTGTCTCAGTTTTAATTAATTGCAACTTTTTAAAAATGTCTTTCTAACATTATATTTTACCTAAAATTCATTCAGGAGCAAATTGTTTAATTTCTGTGTAATTTGTGGTTTTCAGAGGTCTTCTTGCTATTGATTTTTGTTTTTATTTTACTGTGGTCTGTAATATGGTTAGTATAATTTTGATTTTTTACAAAAAATTTCTTCAGAATTGCTTTATGGCTGAGGGTGTGGTCAGTATTGGAGTATGTTCCATGTGTAGATGAGAAGAACATATATTATGTGGTTGTTGGGTAGAATATTCTCTACATTTCTGTTAGGTCCAATAAACCAAGTGTAAAATTTGAGTTCAGAATATTGTTGTTAGTTTTCTAACTCAATGATCTGTCTAATGCTGTTAGTGTGGTGTAAAAGTCACCTGATATTGTTGTCTGTCTGAGTCTTTTTGTAGGTCTAGAAGTACTTGTTTTATGGATCTTGATGCTCCAATGTTGCCTGCATATATGTTTAACACAATTAAGTCTTCCTGTGGAATTGAAACATTCATCAGCTCTTCTTCGTTCGTTTTCTAACCACTGCTGACTTAGTCTTTTTATCTGATAAAATAATAGTTACTCCTGCTCTTTTTTTGTTTTGTTTACATGGTAGATCTTTCTCCATCCCTTTACTTTGAGCCTATGGATGTGGTTATCTATGAGATGGGTCTCTTGAAGACAGCAGACAGATGTATATCTCATTTTTAAAGAAATTTTTAACTTAATATTTAAAAAGTGATTGAGTAATCACTTTTGAAGTGGTGTAGTGAAGATTTCCAGTCTGTTCACAACTATAGTATCTGTGAAAACCAGCATAATAGTAGTTCCTGGAGGATGCAGCAGGTTTGAACCTCCTCAGAAGTCTCATTCTCCTAGAATTGTTCATATTTATCCATCTGAAAGTTTGTTAAAAGCTCCATTCTGAAGGCTTGTCTTTATTTATTTCAATTCAGAGCTTGTTCTATGCAAAAAGCCCTATACCAAAATATTGTTAAAAAATCAGTGATAATTGTTTAAGAGCTGCCACAGTACCATTACCTTTTGAGAATAACATGAGGTTGACCAAAATGTCAAAAGAAAAACTAAGTAATATAATGTGTGTCAGGGTCACCCGAGGTTGGGCATCACTGTCGGGGTCACCATCTGTGGGGGTCGTCCTGCAGATCCTGACTCAGTGATGGATGAATAAAGCACATTGATACACAGATATTATGCTTTGCCAGTTCAACTGAGTGTGTCCTGGCACCTCACAGACACCCTGGAGGGTGCTGTAAACATTTGCGACAACTGGCCCCCACCAGCCAGTGAGACTTGTGTTTATTTAGTAAAGTTTAATTGACAAAGGCTTGAGTCAGTGCCACTAGAGGTTGAAGATGAACAGACAGGTTCTGATCGATGCCCAAAGCAAACACCATTAGTAGGTAATATTCCTGGTTGACCTCTCCCCCACTCCCCGAGAGAGCCATCTGATTCAAAGTTTAGTTTTAAGACCACACGAGTAAACAAGTTACTCAGATAACTGCCCCCCCACCCCCCACCAAATAAACCCTAGCCATTTGCTTTTCTTATTAACTAAATATAAAGGGGATTTAGGTTGCCTTCAGCCAAGAACTATAGAAAAATAAACCCTTAGACCTTCCAAAAGGCTTTTGAGATCATATTCTATAGCTTTCTCTAATATTTTTTTCTGTAATATTTTTGCCACCACCCTGAGTGAATCCCCAGAAATGTCCATACAGGCTTTGGAAGTCTTCAACATCTGTCTAAGAATCTAGTCATGTCTGTGTACAGGGCTGTATGCATGCCCTGGAAAGACCTGTGAAGACTCTAATCTCTCACTGGGGCTGGTGTTGAGGCTCTGTGCCAGGAGTAAGTGACTGTTTAAAAGTTGTAAACTGCCTGCTAGAGAATTCACATACAAACAGGGACCCTCAGCAAGGCTGGGAGACTTAATGTTGCATATCACTTAAAAAAAAATCTGTGTCTAATCATTAGCAGACAACAGAGCTAACATAACAAATAATTTACTGACCATAAGTGGAAATGAATACAAAATATACAGAATTAAGCCAACAAAAATCCCTAAAGAAATCCTCACCAATAATGACAACAGTAGCAAATATTAACAAGAAAGCCCAGGAAAGGAGCTCTGATGATGTTGTTTAAGATATCCAGGTTACAACAAAAAATTTTAAGATGTGAAAAACAACAAAAAATGAAACCAGGAAAGTATTACCCATTCATAAAGAAAAAATTATAATCAGTAGAATTTATTTCTGAGAATGCCCATCCATTTGACTTACTAGATTTTACTCGACTATTTTAGATACATTTTTTTTGGTTATTTAAATGTATCTCAAGGACTAAAGGAAAGTATTAGAATATTCTCACCAAATAGATTTGATCAATAGCAGATATAAAAATTTTTTAAAAATAATCTAATAGAAAGTCTGGAGTTTTAAAATAAACTACTAAGATAAAAAATTGATTAGAGGGCACAACAGTAGATTTAACTAAAAGAAAAAATAATCAACAAATATGAAAATAGAGTAATAGAGATTATGTAGAGTGAGAAGCAGGAAGAAAAATAAATGATGGCTCACTTTTTTTATATAGCTGGGACCTATGGACACCACCAAGTATGCAATGTAGGCATGTTGGAAACCTCAGAAGCAGAAGAGAGAGGAAGTAGAAAGAATATAGAAGAAATAATGGCTGAAAACTTTCCAAATTTTATTTTAATAATTTTTTTGCATATCCGAGCAGCTCAACAAACTCCAAGTAGGATAACATTAAAGAGATCCACACCCAAGTACATAATAGTCAAACCACTGAAAGAATAAGGCAATCTTGAAAGCAGAGGAAGAAAAGCAAATCATTACATACAAGCTTTCTTCAGTGAGCTAAACAGCTGCCTTCTTATCAGTTACCACAGAGCCAGAAATTCAAAGTCCTGAAAGAAAAGGATTATCACCTAATAATTTTATATCCAGCAAAAGTAGCTTTAGAAAAAAAAAGAAAAGAAATTACCACCAATCCATGAAATACAGAATTTGTTGCTAGTAAACATGCCTTACAAGAACTACTAAAGGGAGTCCTTGAGGCTGAAATGAAAAGATATTAAATAGTAACATAAACTTATATGACAAAGACTTCCAGAAGGGTAACTACATAGGTAAATATAAAATATAGTATAAATCCATTTTTGTTTGTAACTCTTTATCATATTTTTAAAAGAAAACTAATAATTTATTCAGACTTTTTAATAGAAAACTACATAAAGCAATAATTATAAAATTGTGTTATCCTCCAATACCTAAAGATATAATTTGTATGATAATAACACATACAAGAGAAGGAAATAAAAATTTATTTTGAAGCAAAGTCTTGTACATTTTGAA
The DNA here is from genome assembly GCA_004027715.1 of Plecturocebus donacophilus. Taxonomy (NCBI): domain Eukaryota; kingdom Metazoa; phylum Chordata; class Mammalia; order Primates; family Pitheciidae; genus Plecturocebus; species Plecturocebus donacophilus. The sequence continues at coordinate 18,729 of PVKP010038328.1, forward strand.
ATTAAGTTAGTGTTTATTCCAACTAGAATTTTTTTTTTTTTGTTTGAGATGGGGTCTGGATCTGTTACCCAGACTGGAGTGCAGTGGTGCAATCTTGACTCATTGCAACCTCCGCCTCTCAGGTTCAATTGATTCTCCTGCCTCTGCCTCCTGAGTAGCTGGGATTACAGATGCGTGCTACCCTGCCTGGTTAATTTATGTATTTTTAGTAGAGACAGGGTTTCACTGTGTTAGGCTGGTCTTGAACATGTGGCCTCATGATCCACCTGCTTCAGCCTCCCAAAGTTCTGGGATTATAGGCATGGGCCACTGCACCCAGCCCCCAACTAGATTTTATGAAAATTCAACTATTGTAACCCATTATCTGGTATACCATTTTAAGTTCTAGCCATTTCTTTTACTTTATTTTTAGTTAGTCTCTTAATGGTTGCACATGAAGAGAATAACTGAAAATAAAAGAAATGGCTAGAACTTAAAATGGTGTACCAGATAATATTTATTTAAATATAAAACTAATAGATCATTACAGAAAAAAGGCATAAAACATAAAGAAAACAAACAGCAAAATGGTCAACAAAAATCATATTTTATTACTTATCAGTAATAACTATGAAAATCCTTCAGTCAAATGTCATAGATATGCAGACTCTATTAAAAAGTAATCCAACTACTGCTGTCTATAAGTGACAAACCTTAGATTCAAAACTAATAATAGGTTTAAATTAAAAAGAAAGAAAACAATATACCTTACAAACAGTGCCCAGAAGACAGCTGGTGTGGCTATATTATCAAATGAAATAGCCTTTAAGACAAAATTGTTGCTAGTGACAAAGGACATTTTATAATGATAAAATAATCAATCCATCAGGCATACAGTAATTATAAACATATATGCACCTAACAACAGAGCTGCAAAATATATGAAGGTGACAGAATTGAAGCTGGAGATTTTTTTTTAATATGTATTTTATTGGATTTTAGGTTTGGGGGCACATGTAAAGAACATGTAAGAATGTTGCATAGGTACACACATGGCAATGTGGTTTGCTGCCTTCCTCCCCATCACCTGTATCTAGCATTTCTCCCCATGTTACCCCTCCCCAACTCTCCACCCCCTGCTGTCCTTCCCCTAGATCCCCCCCACAGATGGCAGTGTGTGATGCATCTCTCCCCGTGTCCATGTGTTCTCATTGTTAAACACCAACCTATGAGTGAGAACATGCGGTGTTTGATTTTCTGTTCTTGTGTCAGTTTGCTGAGAATGATGGTTTCCAGGTTCATGTCCCTACAAAGGACACAAACTTACTGTTTTTTATGGCTGCTTAGTATTCCATGGTGTATATGTGCCACATTTTCCTTGTCCAGTCTATCATCGATGAGCATTTGGGTTGGTTCCAAGTCTGTGCTATTGTAAACAGTGCTGCAGTGAACATTTGTGTGCATGTGTCCTTATAATAGAACGATTTGTAATCCTTTGGATGTATGCCCAGTAATGGGATTGCTGGGTCAAATGGAATTTCTATTTCTAGGTCCTTGAGGAATCGACACACTGTCTTCTACAATGGTTGAACTGATTTACACTCCCACCAAAAGTGTAAAAGTGTTCCTATTTCTCCACATCCTCTCCAGCATCTGTTGATCTCTAGATTTTTTAATGATCACCATACTAACTGGCATGAGATGGTATCTCAATGTGGTTTTGATTTGCACTTCCCTAATGACCAGTGATGCCCAGCATTTTTTGCTATGTTTGTTGGCCTCATATATGTCTTCTTTTGTAAAATGTCTGTTCATATCCTTTGCCCACTTTTGCATGGGCTTGTTTTTTTTTCTCTTTATCTGTTTTAGTTCTTTGCAGATTCAGGATATCAGCCCTTTGTCAGAAAATTTCAGGCCAATATCCATGATGAACATAGATGCAAAAATCTTCTATTAAATACTGGCAAACCTATTGTACCAGCATATCAAAAAGCTTATCAAACACCATGATCAAGTAGGCTACATCCCAGGGGTGCAAGGCTGGTTCAACGTACATAAGTCTATAACTGTAATTCACCACAAAAACAGAACCAAAGACAAAAACCACATGATTATCTTTTTTTTTTTTTTTTTTTATTGCATTTTAGGTTTTGGGGTACATGTGAAGAACATACAATATTGTTGCAAAGGTACACACGTGGCAGTGTAATTTGTTGCCTTCCTCCCCTTCACCTATATCTGGCA
>PVKP010038329.1:0-20963 GCA_004027715.1 Plecturocebus donacophilus
TGCAAAAGTAGCCAGGTGACATTGTCCAGGAAAACATATCCCTGGCACCAGGCAACCACTCATTCCTTGATGTATCCTCTTTAGGGGGTGATGGCTGAATGAATAAAGTGACCCCAAAAGCACCTCTGAGAAGAGAATTCCAGGCCCTCCCAGGGTGCATTCCCATCTAGCTCCAAGTCAGGTGCCCACCTTAGAAGCAAATGTTGACCCTGATAGAAGCGGAAAGGTTAAGTTATGCTCAACACTCCCTGCCCCGAAGGCAGGAGAGCTCACGGTGCAGGCCTTCGATTTGCACAAAATGCTTAATATTTTAATTGCCCAATGTATGGGGTGGTCCTTAATCTTTGTGTCTGTGAAGACATCAGCAATAACTGCCATCTGTGGCCTATTACGGGCTACATAGAATGCTCAGGTGTTTTGCATCTATTGCCTTTTAATCCTCACAAACACTGAAAACGTTCCTGTCATTTTTCCCTCCCCACTTCACTGTAGAAAACCAAGAACAGGGAAGGGGGGACAAGTGCAGGATGCACCTCTGGGCACTCGGCCATTCTGCTTGCCTTGGGGGCTGCTCGGGTTGCCCCTTTGAAAGAAGTTGGCTTTAAGGGGCGGTTTTTCATTCCTGGATCAAACGAATGAGCACAATACAGAAAATTATCCATTTATGGAATTATTAGATTGCAAATTTTGGTTGTCTCAGAAGATGCGTAGGTAGAGGCGCCCTCCACTCAGAGGGCTAACGTCCTCATGTAGTATTACTGTTGGAAAGGAGGTGAATCTGGATTGGAACCTGGGATCGTGCTCCTCTTCCCCTCTGCATGAGGTGATTAACTATAACTCTAGGGCCCTGGGCTGGGACTGCAGAAAAATGGCTTCACCTGCCAGAAAGGCCAAACCACAGCCAAGCCAAAACCCCAGCCCAGGTCCTACCCACATCAGGCCCCACCCACATCAGGCCCCACCCACATCAGGCCCCGCCTCCTCCCGGCCTTGCCACGCCCCTCCAGACAATGCCTCTTCCTGCTGCCCCAGTTAAGCCACGCTTCACTCTTCTGGTCACGCCCCGCCCAAGCCTCGCCACGCCCCTCCAGACAATGCCTCATCCTGCCCCAGCTAAGCCACACCCCCCTTCTGGTCACGCCCCTCGAGGCCTCACCACGCCCCTCACACCGGTGCCTTCGGGAACCTCAGCCGCTGGAAACCCCGAGTAAGCCGCCCCCAAGGGCCCCCTAAAAGGGTTTTCTCGAAGTTCGGCTTCTCAGCAGGGACTTGTGAGTAGGCACCTCTGCCTCTCAGAGTGAGCCTTTGAAACTCAAGGATAAAAGTCTCAATTCCTATGGATCCCAGCCCCCTTTTAATTACAGATGTTTTGAACAAGATGAAATTCGTTATGACATCTCTCTTTTGAAACTACTCACCTAGTTTCAAAAATAAAATGCAATGCCCTGGTGGTACCATAACAAAACTGTCATTATATCCATACCCTGCACGCAGCCATCAGCAGAATTCAGTAACACGTTCAGAAATGAGTCGTGCCGGGTACTCGAACACTGAACTGGGCTGATAATGTGACTTTTCCCAAACAGCGAATGGCTCTCTGTTTAAAGCTTTGAACAAAGCAAGAGTATGTTTCTCCCTCATTTTATATGTTCCTGAAAAATTTTATTGCACATTTTTAGGCAGCAAAAGGGTTTAAAATAAATCTGGTCTCTAGGCAGCGTGTGGTGGCCCACGCCTGTAATCCCAGCACTTTCGGAGGCCGAGTCGGGTGGATGACGAGGTTGGGAGATCGAGACCATCCTGGCTAACACGGGAAATACCATCTCTACTAAAAATTTAAAAAATGAGCCAGGCATGGTGGCACAAACCTGTAGTCCCAGCTCCTCGGGAGGCTGAGGCAGAAGAATTGCGTGAACCCGGGAGGCAGAGGTTGCAGTGAGCCGTGATTGTGCCACTGCACCCAAGCCTGGGAGACAGAGCGAGATTCTGCCTCAAAAAAAAAAAAAAAAAAAACCTCAGATAATTATAAGCAGGTTTTCCCTTATGCTGATGTCCAGTGGGACGTGACCAGGTCGTGCTGGGGGTGGCGGACAGTTTTTCCCAAGCAGCTCACTGTAGGATATCCCAAATCAGCGTCCCTGATCCCTACACACTAAATGCCAGTTTTGCCTCCAACATTGGGGCAACTAGAAAACTCCCCACAAATACCCAAACGTCCCTCTCAAGGGCCACACTGCGGTGACTCAGAACCACCGGCACAGAATAAGGGACAGGGGCCTTGCTCTTGGATCTGGACAAACCCCGAGGGTGTAAGGTTCCAACAGGGAGCCTGCAAAGTACCCAGCCCAGTGACCCCTCCCCGTGCGAGAGCAGCCCTTAGGGACACATGGAGAGCCCGGGGGTGGGGGGTGCCTCAGTGACCTCCCACTCCCAGGGAATTTTCAGGAAGCCCACATTGGCATTAACATTTATGTACTTTTCATTCATGCCTGGAAGAGCAACTGATTAACCAGGAAAGGGCCAGGCGAAGTGGCTCATGCCTATAATCCTAGCACTTTGGGCGGCCAAGGCAGGTGGATCATCTGAGGTCAGGAGTTCAAGACCAGCCTGCCCAATGTGGCAGGCTGTCTCTACTAAAAAATGCTAAAGTTCTCCAGGCGTGGCGGTGTGTTTTTGTAGTCCCAGCTGCTCGGGAGGCGGAGGCAGGAGACTTGCTTGAACCAGGGAGGCGGAGGTTGCAGTGAGCCAAGATTGTGCCACTATATTCCAGCCTGAGTGATAGAGCAAGACTCCGTCTCAATTAAAATCAAAAAACAAAAAAAACACCACGAAAGGAACCCAATCTCTAAGCAACTGGCAGTAGGGGAAGAAGAGATCATCTTGGAAAGGTGAGCGGGAAGGGCTGGGTCAGGGTAGAGTACTGACTCCCTGGGCTTAGCAAGAGGAACTTGGTACCTGGGACTCAGAACCAGGGCCCTACTCTGCCACAGACACCATCTCCCTTCTGATCTGAACATGGAAACCCCGGAAACAGGCGGTGACCAGTGGGGTACACTCCTGCAAGGAAGGAATCCAAGAAAGCTGGACTCTGTACTGAGGATAGGCTCGGCTGCTGTTTCAGGTTCTCAAGCCCAGCTGCACACTGCAGTCCCTGAAAAAGCTTTCAAAATGTTGCCACCGGAGTCCTGCCCATGGATTCTCATTTAAGTGCTCAGAGGTGTGGCCTCAACAAGGGGAGGCTTTTAAAATACCCCCAGGTGATTGTAATGGGAAGCCAAGGCTGAGAACACAGTGTCACACCAGAAGGTGGAGCCCCAGGAATAGTGAGAAGATGCTGTTTCTTAAAAATAAAAGTGACTCCGCATGTTCTCACTCGTAAGTGGGAGTTGAACAATGAGAACACGTGGACACAGGGAGGGGAACATCACACATCGGGGCCTGTTGGGAGGTGGGGGGCTAGGGGAGGGATAGCACTGGGAGAAATACCTAATGTAGATGATGGGTTAATGGGTGCAGCAAACCACCATGGCACGTGTATACCTATGTAACAAACCACGTTCTGCACATGTACCCTAGAACTTAAAGTATAATAAAAATAAAGGTGACTGTTACCAACTACAGATCTACATTTGAAAAAGTATAGCTCAGCCACCACTTCTGGATTTGTTTAAAAACTTTCCAACAATTTTTAAAGGAAACAGTTGGAATGTATGGACTTAATTTTTGTCCTCTAGAGAGAGTCACGTGGGCATTTTTGAGTTTGGCTTTGTGTGTTGATAACTTCCAAACTGCCTGGAGCTTGTTTTGTTTGCCGGGAGCTAATGTGTATACAAGTGCCCTTGAACTCGGACTAGGGATTAGATTTCGAGACAGTACAGACGTAGCCCTTTCCTTCACCTCTGGAAATTCTAGAAGTCCCCAAAATGGTTCCTAATACTTGGCTGAATGAGACGTTTCATGTACATTTGTTACAGAGGTCCTATTAATAGTGCAGATCGTTTTAGTTATGTATTTCTAATGTTCCTCCAGGTTTCTATTGGACATAGTGTCAACAGGGACAGCCAAAAATCTGAAGTACAGAGCCAATCCTTGAAGGAGAGAGATTCTAGGAGGGTGGCTCGTGCAGCTGTGATGTGGGATCCGAGGATAGGGCAGGAGTGTGGGTAAACCACCGTCTGGGCACAAAGGAAGGAGAGCTAAGCAGATCCCCGGCACAATTAGTGCCTGAAGAATATCTTAGTTGATAGTTTTATTACTCAGTCATTTCCTTTATATAATCCTTTGTATATAATTATATATTAGTTTATGGAATTAGTGCCCGAAGAATATCCTACTACTCAGTTATTTCCCTATATACACACACACACATATATATACACACACACATATATACACACACACATATATATACACACACATATATACACACACACATATATATACACACACACATATATACACACACACATATATACACACACACATATATATACACACACATATATACACACATATATACACACACATATATACACACACATATATACACACACATATATACATACACATATACATACACATATACACACACATATATACACACACATATATATACACACATATACACACACACATATACATACACACACACATATACATACACACACACATATATACACACACATATACACACACATATATATACACACACACATATATACACACACATATATATGCACACATATACACACACACATATATACAATTATATCTTAATTCATAGTTGGAATGAACCAAGATTTAATTGTACAAGTTGGAATGCTTAAAGCAGACACGGTACAGAGCATGAGTCAAGGGATAAACGGCTATACATATATAAGCATATCTTGCCTATAGTTGGAGGAAAGTCTAGAGCAGACACAGTGCAGAGCATGATTTAAGGAAATACAGTTATACCAAGACAAGAACATGGCCCAGGCGGCAGCGTTCAGTATCGTAAAGAAACCAGCAAGAGCCTCTCCTCCTAAAACAGGAGCCAAAGTACCTTGCCTTCAGTTCTTGTGGAAGGCTGCCCTCAGACCAGCAATCCCGCAAGCCTCTGAGGGCTTAAAACCCCTCTGGTATAATGGCGCCTTGGTGACTGTATAACTTAGCTTCCAGTTACTGTGCTGCTCAGAGCAGCCTCCTATAGAAATCACTGGAAGCTGCCAGCAGGTGGCTGTGGACCTGGTCAGCTCTGCTACTATGCTGACTCAAGACCATCCTCCTATGGAATTCCGTAGAAGTAGCCCGCCCCCAGTCAAAAGATAGTGCACACTGCACTCTTCACTGTGCACGACCCACCTCCTAGCCTCGGTGACCTAATGGGGGTGGATCCCTTGTTTAGATGGATGGACCCTTGCTGCACACTGCCCACCTCCTAGCCTAGATGACCTAATGGGGGTGGATCTTGTAAGATGGGTGGACCCCATCTTCAGGACAGTGATAGGGTCAAGACAATCACGTGGACCCACTTCTTAGGGACAGTGGACCTTAAGATGCAGGTCCACGTGATTGTCTTGACCCTAGCACTTAAGACGTGGTCCACTGTCCACGTCTTAAGGACCCACATCTTAAGTGCTAGGGTCAAGACTGGACCACGTCTTAAGGACCCACATCTTAAGTGATAGGGTCAAGACAGTCACGTGAACCCCATCTTGAGGACAATGACAGGTTAGGTGAGGTGTGTCCTGTGATTGTCTTGACCCTATCACTGTCCTTAAGATGATCTCACTCACTACCCTTCCCCCTGTCTGGTACCCAATAAATATAACACACCAGGATGTTTGGGGCCTCGCCTGTCTCTGCTCATAGGTGGGGGGCCCCCCGAGCCCCACTGCTCTTTTTCAGTCCTTCTGTGTCCTGTCTCTTCTCGGATCCTGCACCTCAGCACAGTGATGGGGACATCCCACGACCCTGTAGGGATGTGGCTCTACAAGGAGAGTGAGGAAACCGATACTCATGGTCCCAGGACAGGCAGGAGAGAGCCTGTCCCCGACTTCAGCCTTGCAAGGCAAGACCAGGAGGGTGGCGTGGAGGTTCCCTGCCCATCGGGTTAAAAACATAGCACCAGGCCAAAACCAGGAGGTCTCCTCTCCTCTCCGGTAGCCCTCGTGTGTCCCTCACTGCTCAGAGGTTTTGCACTTTGAGTGAGTTCCTCCCCAATACCACCACCATCCACCCAGCGGGTGATCCTGCCCCTCAGCATGCAGACAGGCTGCTTCTGCCGCTTCACTACCCCTAGTCCTTCCTCAGTTTCTCTGTTTTGTATGCCTGCCTGGCCTTCACCTCCTGTTTCTCCTACTTGTCCTGGTACTTGAATGACCGTGAAATGATTACATCTAGTGTCACCTACATCTCCATAGCTCAATACCTGGGACATGTTTTTATTCCTTGTCTTTGGCTTTATTTAAAGCCTTTACCTACAAGTATTTTATATGAAACAAATGAGATGAAAGCCCCTTTCTATGGATGAAGGACAGCAGGGACCAACCTTGCATCCTTACCAGTCAACACACCTCTGCAGGCAACGCGAACACAGATGATCCCCAGTGCTGGGAAGTGACAGTCGAGCCATCCTGTCTGCAGAACACGTCAAGTCCTTCTCTGCAGCGTGTTGATTGGATCATACTTTGTTTGATCCAATCAACATGTTAAAAATTATGTTCAGGACCGCTCCTTAAAGAGATTGGATCTAAGATAGTACATTAGACAGATTTAGGCTTGCAGATGCATCAGAGACTGTATTAGTCCATTCTCAAATCGCTAAAAAGAACTACCTGAAACTGGGTAGTGTACAAAGAAAAGAGGTTTAATTGCCTCGCAGTTCCACAGGCTGTACGGGAGGCGTGGCTGGGAGGCCTCAGGGAACTTACAATCATGGTGGAAGGCAGGGGGCAGGCAGGCATGTCATATATGGCTGGAGCAGGAAGAAGAGAGAGCAAAGGGGGAGGAGCTGCCCACTCTTAACCAAATCTCGTGAGCATTCTACCATGAGACAGCACTGCGGGGGGGGGTGCTCAATCATGAGAAACTACTCCCGTGACCCAGTCACCTCCCCATGCCAGGCCCACCTCCAGCATTGGGGATTACAATTCGACATGAGACTTGGGTGGGGACACAGCTAAACCATAGCAGAGAGCTGAGATTTCTTAGCCCTGTAAGGAAGGCAGAGTTTGTCTTTGAGCCATTTGGTCTCCGCTCCCTAGTGTTCTCGCCTTTGTGGTTTTGCACTCATCTGACCACACACACCAGGATCTGAGTCCGGGGCCTCTGCTGCCTCCTGCCCCACATCCCTGGTCTCCTCTGCGCAGGAAAAGGAGGTCTCTACTCCTCTCTGAGAAGTGCTTTTCTCACCTGACATCAACTAGAGGGAGCTAAGCCAAAAAGGTGTATTTGACTCTCAAGAAACAGTTGGTTAACTCACCTGGAAATGGAGTCAGGGAAGAAAACGTTCAGGAATAACTAGATCATTTATGAGATTGAAGAATGTTGCGCACAAATGATCTAAGTAAATAGAATCCATCGCACTGTGGAAGATGCCCTGCTAGGCCTGACATACCTTTCCCATCCTGCGAAAAGAGTGCCTTCTCGCTGAGGAACTCCAGAGAAAGGAGCCACGATCTCCTTCTGCCCCTTCTGTCTGCAATCCCTCAAGGGAGACACTCCCAAGGGCAAGTGCAGCAACTCTGCCCCATGGAATGGATCTGGCGTCTCCCTGTCTTTCAGTGCACCATCTCTCCCACCTCCCCTGTGGCTCCCTCTGGCCCAGCCACCATGTTCTTTGCTCTGCTCCTGAAGCCCAAGCCGCAAGCTGTTTCCTGTGCCTGGGATGTTCACCTCACCTCCTCCTCATTCTTCCGATCTCCACTCACACGCTGTTCACGCCAGGAAACCTGGACCTCAGAGTGGCCTCTATGGGTACGCCCTCCTTCACAGACCTTGGTGGAGGGTGATGTAGGCAGTGGGGTCAGTGGTGGTCAGTAAATTATTAATCAGTGCAGGGATAAATGTCTGAATTACACGCAGAGGAGCCCGAGGCAGGACCTGCCAAAAAATCAGGAAGGTTCACATTCTTCTGTGGGGTGCAGGCTGGGGGACGAGGCATGGAGCCTTGTGGTTCCTACTGTTCACGCCATCCACATTTAACAGTCTTTAAGACTTGAGCTTGAAGGCTCCTTTAAGAGGCTGCAGCATCTCAGGAAAAGATTGGTCACCTGCTGCCATCTGGTGGTCATCTGGAATTTCTGCACCTCGTTGACTTTCTCAATTTCCTTATCTCAGTTTTTTGCGGCAGCTATGGTACATAGCATAGCTGGGATTACAGGCACCCGCCACCACACCCTGCTAATTTTTGTATTTTTAGTAGAGATGGCGGTTCACCATGTTGATCACGCTGATCTGGAACTTCTGACCTCGTGATCTGCCCACTTAGGCCTCCCAGAGTGCTGGGATTACAGGTGTGAGCTACCGCACATGGCCAGAAGAAGGATATTGAACGCTCCTAACACAAATGAGAAATGTTTAAGATGATGGATAAATTAACCCAGATCTGATCACTATACCTTATATATATAAAGCCACCATTATGCGTCCCATGCATATATACAATTATTATTTGCCAATTAAAGTTTAAATGTACAATGTACCAGCCATATGCAGTTGTAGCCCCAGATGAAAATGGGAGGCAGGTGGCGTTTGTCCTCAGCCTGGGGCCTCTTTTCAGAACTCTGTGACTTCTATCGTTTCTGTCTTCAGGAGGAGTGAAATGACAAATTGAGACACTAGAAAATTGATACTCCCTTCCAAGCATGTTAGGGCAATAGGAAGATGACAGCAACTTAACCAAAGGGTCAAGTGTCCAGTGGTGGAATTCCAAGTGTGAGAGGGAAGATCCAAAGTAGAATCTTGTGGGAATTCGAACTCCATGGGCAGGAATGGGAATCCCTGGCAGGCAGCCCTTCCCCCTGCCTTCTGTACATTTCACTCTGCTGACCATGAGTTTGCTATTCTTTCATTTTCACTTGTGGAATTTCTGGAGGAAATCTTGCTGTTCACCACAGGGCTGAAGGACCTAGAAGCTGTAAACAAGTGGATTAAAAAGCACTTTGGGAGGCCAAGGCAGAAGGATCACTTGAATGCAAGAGTTTTAGACCAGACAGAACAACATAGACATTGTCTCCAGAAAAAAAAAGATATAATGGTTAGGCTTGGTGGTGTGTGCTTATAGTCCCAGTTACTCAGGAGGCTGAGGTCGGAGGATCACTTCAGCCCAGAAAGTTGAGGCTGCAGTGACCCCTGCTCACACCACTGCACTCCAGCCTGGGCAGCAGAGTGAGACCCTGTCTCTAAAGGAAAAAAATGTATGAACTGAGGAAGTCCCTGGCTCAGGTAAGTTAACCAAAGCAATGGCTCAATTCAGTTTTTTTTTTTTTTTTTGAGACAGAGTCTTGCTCTGTCACCAGGCACCAAGATGGAATGCAGTGGCACAATCTCGGCTCACTGCAACCTCTGCCTCCTGGGTTTAAGCAATTCTCCTGCCTCAGCCTCCCAGGTAGCTGGGACTATGGGTGCATGCCACCACACCCAGCTAATTTTTGTATATTAGTAGAGATGGGGTTTTACTATGTTGGCTAGGATGGTCTCAATCTCTTGACCTCGTGATCCCCCCTGCCTCGGCCTCCCAAAGTGCTGGGATTACAGGCATGAGCCACCACGCCTGGCTCTCCATTCAGTTTTAAAAGGTAGTTAGGAGCAGATGATGGCATATTTATCAAAATCTGAGCAAGCGTCTGCAGGCAGGGCCTAGTGGGTGTGTTCCATCTCTTGACCTGCACATCGTGTTTCTATCTGAGCGCCTATGGCTGCATTAAATTCTGAGCCGCAGCAGCCCATGGTTCACTTGATAAAGGCTGTCACCAAAAGCCCCCAAGCCTTTTCCACCTGTGCAAAAGTGAAGCCATGTAGCCACTGTTCTATATTTGTGTAATTGCTATTTTGGGCTCAGAAAAATTTATATGTATCCTTGTCCCAATCACATTTCCACCTGTTCAATTCAACAGACCATTCCAGGTGCATTTAAATAAAATCTGAAGCCTTTTCTAGAGCCTGTGGCTCTGTCAACATCTCCACCTTCACCCCGTGCTATTCAACAGTAAATTTTTGCCTGATGAATAAGCAAAAACATTACATATGGATCAGTAATTCTCAGCTTATGGACAACCCTTATTCTCTCCCAAAGCCATAGGATGGTCAGGGGAGCTATGTAGAATTTTCTTTTTTTTTTTTTTCTTCTGGAGACAGGGTCTTGTTCTCTCACTCCAGCTAGAGTGCAGTAGGGTGATCGTAGCTTACTGTAGCCTCAGACTCCTGGACTCAAGTGATCTTCCTGCCTCAGCCTCCCAAGTAGCTGGGACTATACAGGCACACTAAGTTTATTATTATTATTATTATTTGTAAAGACAATGTCTCACTATGTTTCCCAGGCTGGTCTTGGATTCCTGGGATCAAGCAGTCTTCCCTCATTGGTCTCCCACAGTGCTAGGATGACAGACATGAACCAGATGCATCCCTGGAATTTTCATCTCTAACGAAAGGTCTCATGCTACTGAAGAAGGTAGAGAAATTCTGCTTGGACATCGTTTTGAAGTTCTATCAGTTCTTCCCATGTCCAGGCTCTCAGACGTTGGCACTATGTGAAGGCCCTGGCCTGGGGTTTTGTCATTTCGGATGTACTCTGAGTTCTCCGCGGCCTCTGTTGATTTCCACTGCAGAACTGATGCCTCCCTCTTCTGGAGACCACAGCTGTACCTCAGAGCTTCTTAACCTGATGTGATTTTGCCCCCACCATCACCCCCAGGGGACATTTCAACAGTGTCTATGATGTTTTTGGTTCTCAGAGCTGGGGTGGTGGTGTGCTAACAACGTCTAGTCCATAGGGCCCAGTGGGGCTGCAGGATAGCCCCCCACTCCCACAGCAAGGAATGATCTGGCTCAGGGCATCAGGTGTGCCCAGGCTGAGCGGCTCTGCCTTAATTCCACACCTTATTTGTTGGGTGTTTACATCTCTTTCACTCAGAGCCCTATGAGGACAGGCATGGAGTTTGATCACTTCTGTTGGCCCATGTAAGATGCCAGTGAGTGAGTAGGCAGTGTCCTGTTTTATACTCCAAAGTCATTCTCTTTGAGGGAAATCCTACAGTGGCAGCTGACCGTGACATAGGGTGGCCTCAGTAGGATAAAAGGGAAATGGAGCATCCCATTCTTCATTTGCAAGGGGTCACCTTTCTCTCTCTTTAAACCCCTGCTCCCTCTTTTCTGCTCCCACAGTTTTGCCTCTGCAAACTTCTGCTCTTCCATGTTTGTTTAAACACGAGTTTCCCTGTTACAAGTAAGGTCAAAATTTCAGCCATTACAGGGTACAGAGTCCTTTCCTTACATCCCAGAACTAAGAATGGGAACAGGAGGCAAAGCCAGGGCCCTTCAATGTAGCCACTGTCGGAATTAACTGTGGGCTTTAAAAGCTCATCAGCCCAAGGTGAGAAGTTGCCCAGGATTCTGGAGCTCAGCTGAGATGGGGAGCTGCTGGGGGGGCTACTCTGCACACCTCTGCCTAGCTTTGCAGTGAGACAACAGTGTCAGGCTGGAGCAAGTGGCCCAAGGAAAGAGGTCTCAAACCTTCCAGGGTCATGGTCCCTTGGAGAATCAACGGAAAGCAATGGGCCCTCTCCTGAGGCCTGTCCACAGTTTTGACTGTATTCCTGCTCCCTGAGCTACGAATCCCTGATTTTTGTTTCCAAGTGGCCTACCAAATGTGGGGAGTAGGTGGCATTAGGGAGACAGTGGAGAGTCAGAAGTGCTCCTGCCTGCTGTGTGCTCATGTCTCTTCCCTCCTACCATCTATTAGTGTGCACTGACCTTGAAAGAAATTCAGAGTAGCTTTCAGCCTCCCCATTGATTGTTCTGTCTTAACAGGATTGGGATTACTAATTCCAAGATGACCCAGATGATGAGTTACTCTTAAGATAGATTTCCATATGACTGATTTAGTTGTATTTTTTTATTTTTGAAAAATTTTCAGTGATTAGTTTGGTTAGAAGGAATATCTTGGGTGTATCCCAGGTCCCAAACATCCATAGGTCAGTTTAGTTTTCTCGTGTGCAAATATACCTTTTAGATTGTTTACCTGTTTTTAAAGAATGACATTTGCTGTGGACTAAATGTTTGTATCTCCCTCAGCTTCTTAGGTTGAAATCCAAACTCTCAATGTGATGGTATTAGGAGATGGGACTTTTAGGGGTAATTAGGTCATGAGGGAGGAGCCTTCAGGTGTGGGATTAGTTAGCCTTTATGAACGTGATACTGAGCATTCCCTTACCCCCTCCACCATGTGAGGACACAGTGAGAAGACAGACATGTATGAACCAGGAAGTAGGCCCTCACCAGACAAGAAATTTGCCAGCACAAGCCTCAGTGTCTTGATTTTGGATTTTTAGTTTCCAGAACTGTGAGAAATCTTTTTCTCAAGCCATTTTCTATAAAGTATAAGTAGATAAAAGTACAGTGCATGGATGCTAAGTGCCTTGTAAATTCTAAAATCCCATACAGCTATGAGATATGTTGTTTTTAATATGAATCAGTTTTTCAGTTCACTTTCTATGAAGTATAACATACATAGAAGTTTACAACTTAGTTTTCACAAAGTTTTCACATATCTGGTGTACTCCCACACTACATCAAGAAATAGAAAGTTACCAAAACCCCCACGCCTCCTTTGAGAGACTTGAAAAGTAACTGAGATTTCCTTGTTAGTGAGTCTATAATCATATATTAGTTAGACTTGTTTTCTACCTTAATTGTGTTTTTGTGTTTTGTTTATTTCACCTAATTATGGTTCTGAGATCAACATCTAAGGTGTTGGTTTTATCCATAGTTTATTTCTCATTGTTATACAGCATTTCATTGTATGAAGATATCATCATTAATCTATTTTTATTGCTAATAAGACTTTAGCTTGTTTCAAGTTTGGCACTATTGTATATATTTTTGGTGCACATATGGTTGCATTTTTGCTGGGTCTATCATTAGGAGAGGAATTGCCAAACCATAGAATTTTCCAAAAAGGCAGCACCAGTTTATACTCCAGTGTATGAGACTTTAAATTACTTCACTTCCAAGCATTCAGTATCATCAGTATTTAATTTTAGCTACTCTGGTAGCTGTGTGGGTACTACTCATTGTAGGTTTTTGGTTTTGTTGCTTGATTATTTCCTTTTTAAAAAATTATGTTGGTTATCTATTGCTATAAAACAAATTACTGCAAACTTAGTGGCTTAAAACAACACAGTTTATGTTGGTTAGGAGTCCATATAAGCTTAGCGGCGTTACCTACTTTAAAAATCTGCCAAAAGAAGGCTTTAATTGAAACTGGGGTCTCTCCTGGAATCTAGACTGGGGTAGGATCTGCTTCCAAGCTCAAATGGTTGATGGGTAGGGGTTTTGTTCCTTGTGGGCTGTTGACTAGAGGCCAGTTCCTTTCCCCATGGACCTCCCCAATATAGCAACTGGCATCATCAAAGCCAGCAGGGCATAGAGTGAGCTAGCAAGAAGGAAGTTATAAATTTGGAACTGTGATCCCCTTAACATCAAGGTAACATTTTGATTAGAAACTAGTTTCTCAAGAAGAGAGGTTTACTCAAGGCTCTTATTACCAGTATGTGGGATCACAGCAAGGGCATCTTAAGCTTTGCTCACTACACTGAATAACACTGATATACAATAAACTACACACATGTATACGGTATGATTTCCTAAGTTTTGACACCCACAAAAGTATCATGACAATAAAGGTAGCAAACATACTCTTCACTTCTGAAATTTCTCTCATGTTCCCTTCGAATCCCCCTTCCCATCCCCTCTTTCCCAAACACTAATCTGCTCTTTGTCACTATGGGTGAGTTAGAGTGTTCCCAATTTTTAAATACTGGAATATTAGACCCTGCATTTATTTTTTGGCTTCTTTCATTTTAATTATTTTCAAATTCACCTGTGTTATATAAATAGTTCATTTCTTTTTATGACTAAGTAGTAGTTCATTGCAGAGACATACCATAATTTGTTTATCCATTTACCTGTTGATAAACATGGATTATTTCAGGGTTTTGGTTATGACAAAGGTACTACGAACATTTGTGGAGAAGTCTGCAGGGTCATATGCTTTCACTCCTCTTGGGCAAATACTTAGGAATGACATGTTTGGATCACATGGGAACTCTGTTTAGTATTTTGAGGAGCTACCACACTACTTTTCAAAGTTGTTGGATTAAATATGTTCCACATTCCTGTCATCAGTCTGAGAGTTCCTGTTCCTCTACAACCTCATCAACACTTGATATGGTCAGTCTTTTTGAATCTTAGCCATTCTAGAGTAAGTGTTTAGTAATTCAATGTCACTTTTATTTTCATATTTCCTAAATTACTAATGATTAGAGACTTTCTCTAGTGCTTATTTGCCACGCACATATTTTCTTTGGTAAGAGGTCTGTTAAAATCACTGATGTTATTTTACTGCGTTTTTCATTTTATTGAGTTTAAAAACTTATTTATATATGTTCATTTTTTTATATCAGATATAAGCTTTGAAAACATTTTCTCCCAGTCTGTAGCTTGTCTTTTCCATTTTTTCTTTTTTCTTTTTTGAGACTCAGTCTCACTCTGTTGCCCATGCTGGAGTGCAGTGGTACAGTCTCAACTCACTGCAACCTCCACTTCCTGGGTCCAATTAATTCTTGTACCTCAGCCTCCTGAGTATTTGGAAATACAGGCATGCATCCAGCTAATTTTTATATTTTTAGTAGAGACAGGTTTTTGCCATGTTGACCAGGCTGGTCTCGAACTCCTGGACTCAAATGATCCTCCTGCCTCAGCCTCCCAAAGTGTTGAGATTATAGGCATGTGCCACCACGCCCAGCCTTCCATTCTTCTAACGTTGTCTTTTGAAGGATAAGAATTCTAATTTTAATCAAGTTCAATTTATCAATTATTTCTTTTATACACTGTGTTTTTGAGATCATAAGAAATGATTAATTCTTGATCAAAAATAATTATGCCTACATTTTCTTCTGTAAGACTTGTAGGTTTAAGTTTTACATTTAGATCTATGATTAATTCTGCATTTTTTTTAGTATGGTGTGATGTATGAATGAAAGTCCATTTTTTGCTTGTAGATATCCAAGTGTTTCAGGATTGTTTGTTGAAAAGGCTGTCTTTTCTCAATAGAATTGTCTTTGGTCTTTGTCAAATCAATTGAAGATATATCTGTGGTTCTATTTATGGATTTCTTTCTGCCTCATTACTCTATTTGTCTATCATTACATCAGTGCCTCACTCTTGTTTCCTGTAGCTTTATAAAAGTTGTTTGGGCAATTCTAGGTCTTTTGAATTTCAATATGAATTTTTAATTTGTCAGTTTATGTGATAAAGTGTGCTGGAATTTTTATCAGGATTATGTTGAATCTGCAGATCAGTTTGGGGTGAGCTGACATCTTAACTTATTAGGTCTTTTGACTCATAAACAAGATATGTGTCTCTCCATTTATTTAGATGTTTTTTCATACTGTTCTTTATCAGGTTGAAGATGTTCCCTTATATTTCTAGTTTGCTGAGATATTTCACAGGAATGGATGTTGGATTCTTCCAAATAACTTTTTAATATCCCTTGAAATGATAATACAGTTTTTCTCTTTGAATTTGTTAATACAGTAAATTATATTAATTTTTTTAATGTTAAACTCACCTTGCATTTTTGGGATAAACCTCACTTGAACATGGCAAATAATTCTATATATATATATACACACACAGACACACACACACACACACACACATATATTGCTTGATTCAATTTGCTATTATTTGGTTGGACCAATTTGCTATTATTTGGTTGGACACTGAAGTTCATGAGGAATAGTCTATTGTATTCTTATTATATGTTTTTCTGGTTTTGGTATTTCAGGGTAATAGTGGCCTTTAGAATGCACTGGGAAGTATCCCTACTTTTTCCATTTTCTGGAAACTCTGGAAATAACTTGGATCAAATGGTTTTATTATTATCTTAAATGTTTTGTAGAATTCATCAGTGAAACTATCTGAACCTAGACTTTTCTTTGTTTAATGGTTTTAAACTACAGCTTCAATTTCTGTATAGATTCAGAGCTATTCAGGTTATCCACTTCTTGAGTAATGTTTTGTTTTGTTTTGTTTTTGAGACAGAGTCTCTCTCTGTTGCCCAGGTTGGAGTGCAGTGGCGCAACTCAGCTTACTGCAAACTCTGCCTCCTGGGTTTAACCGATCCTTCTGCCTCAGCCTCCTAAGTTGTTGGGATTACAGACACGCACCACCATGCCTGGTTAACTTTTGTATTTTTAGTAGAGACAAGTTTCACCATGTTGTCCAGGCTTGTCTAAAACTGCTGACCTCAGGTGATCCACCTGCCTTGGCCTCCCAGAATGCTGGGATTATAGATGTGAATCACTGAGCCTGGCCTCTTGAGTAATCTTTAGTAGATTATTTTTCAAGGAATATTTTCATTTCCCTTAAGTTGTCTAATTTATTGGCATAAAGTTGCTCATATTTCCTTATTTTCTTTTAATACCTGTAGAATATGTACCAGTATCAACTCTCTCATCCCTGACATTGATAATTTGTATCTTCTCTCTTTTTGCCTACATAGAATTGGCATTAGCAGTTACCCCATTTTTTTGTTTCTGCTCTCAGGGGTTTACAGCTTTCAATAGCTTTCAAGATTTTGGATTCTTCCAAATGACTTTTCAATAGACATCTCTTGAAAAGTTTTCTTATATTTTCTCTTTTAATTTGTTAATGCAATAAATTATATTGATTTCTTTAAATGTTAAACCCACCTTGCATTTTTTGGGATAAACCTCACTTGATCATGGCCTATAATTCTTTTTATATATATTGCTTGATTTAATTTGTATTGCTTTGTTGGAATCTTGAGGTATAAGTTCATGAGGAATGGTCTGTAGTTTTCTTATATCTTTTTCTGGTTTGGGTATCATTTCAGGTAATGGTGGCATTACCGTTACCTTTATGCTTAATGTATAGCATAAAGTATAAAGTTTGCTATAGGTTCTATGGTAAATTTATCTTCATAAGATTATATTCTATTATCAGATTATATTCTCAGTTTGCTCAGTTTTTTCTTCCACCTTATGAATATGAAATCTTATTAAACACTTTTCCACATCTATTGAGATGACCACCTGATTATTCCCCTTTCTGCTAATGTGTTTAATGACACTGATTAGGCATAGTTATTAATATGGTACACTAACAAAGCAGTATATATTACCGCGGTTAAGAACAGAGCTCCGGGCCAGGTGCGGTGGCTCATGCCTGTAATTCCAGCACTTGGGGAGGCCGAGGCAGGTGGATGATGAGGTCAGCCTGGCCAATATGGTGAAACCCCATCTCTACTAATAATATAAAAATTAGCTGGGTGTGGTGGGTGCATGTTGTCCCAGCTACTCGGGAGGCTGAGGCAGGAGAATCGCTTGAACCCAGGAGACAGAGGTAGCAGTGAGCTGAGCTCATGCCACTGCACTCCAGCCTGGGTGACAGAGTGAGACTCTGTTTAAAAAAAAAAAAAATAGAGCTCCAGTGACAGGCTGCCTGGATATAACATTGTTATACCACCTACCAGCTTCCAAGCCTTGGGTACTTTTTAAAACTCTGTTCCTAAGATTCCTCCCTCTCTAGAAGGGATATAAATCATACTCTGTCTCATAAAATTGTTTTGAGACTCAATCGGGTCACATGTGCAAAGAGCTTAAAATGTCTGTCACCTAGCGCTCAGTAATGTTTGCTATTTTTATTATTAGATCCTGGCCTAGATTATTAAAACCGGACAGCAAAAAGAACTGTCCTGAGATTTAAGCAAGGGCCCAGGCCTCTACTTTAGGGGGCTCCACGGGGCCCTGCTCAGGTGGCACTGCCCCTACAGGTGAGGCATCTTCAAGGCCCGATGCCTGCAAGAGGGTCCCCGCACGTGGAGCATGGCCATTGTAAGCACACACGCCCCAAGTGTGAGGACAGACACATGGTCCAGACACCTGTCCACTTATACTGGCCATGCTCCACATGCAGGGGCCCTGGAACTCTGCCCAAATGCCCCAAGCCTGCCCTCTGGGACTGCAAGGGCTTTCCACCCTGGGTCCAGTGTCTATATGGTAGAGAGCTCTGGAGTACAGAGTCCTAGGCTGGAGAGGTTTCCAGAGGGTGGCTGTTTATGGTAGGACGTTGATGGAATTTATGAAAATAGACTTATCCAGGCAGAAGCATAAGATAGATTTTGTTTAGCAGTTCGTCAGCTTGATGTGTAACTTTTCTATATGTAGACATATGGTATGTATACGTCCAGTTGTACCATTGTCCTGAGCCCTGCCAAAGTCGGGTTCCCAGCCGCACTGGCATACCAGGTCATCTTGCTTTGGAGAGTCCAACCTCCTGCCTCCTCTTGGCCTGGGACTGTGACGCACATGTGCTTACCTCCAGGCCGAAGCCCTGGTGTTCCCAGATGTGTTGATTCATTGTTTGGGAAGCAGGAGGACAGGGGTGAGAGTAGCTGTGGGAAGGGGGTCTTCCTGGGATCACTGTGAGGACGCTTTGAAGAGCAGGGCCGCCATGGAGGCTTTGATTAGCTCTGCAGCAGAGAGCTCGCCATGCCTGCCAGGCTGCAGCTCTCTTGCAGGCATAGGGGTCAGGGCGTAAGCAGGAAGTTGACCGCACCCCCAGAAGATCAGCATAGGTGAGATTAAGAAAAGGAGCATTGGCTGGGCAAGGTGGCTCGTGCCTGTAATCCCAGCACTTTGGGAAGATGTGGCAGGTAAATCACCTGAGGCCAGGACTTCAAGACCAGCTTAGTTAACATGGCAAAACCCCATCTCTACTAAAATTACAAAAATTAGCTGAGCATGGCGATGGGCACCTCTGATCTCAGCTACTGGGAAGGCTGAGGCAGGAGAATTGCTTGAACCTCGGAGGTAGAGGTTGCAGTGGGCAGAGATTTGTCTCAAAAAAATAAAAAATAAAAAAAGATAAAAGGAGTGCGGGGCTGGGTGTCGTCGCTCCCGTCTGTAATCCCAGCATTTTGGGAGGCCAAGGCAGGTGGATCACAAGGTCAAGAGATCGAGACCAGCCTGGCCAACATGGTAAAACCTTGTCTCTACTAAAAATACAAAAATTAGCCAGGCGTGGTGGTACACACCTGTAGTCTCACTTACTTGGGGGCTGAGGCAGGAAACTCACTTGAACCCGGAAGGAGGAGGTTGCAGTGAGCCAAGACAGTGCCACTGCACTCCAGCCTGGGCAACAGACCGAGACTCTGAATGTCACAGGTTAAAAAAAAAGGAGTGCAAGGCCCAAAGGGACCGGGGGCAAGAGCATCATGCAGATCCTCCACGGCCACCCTCACCAACTCGGGGCCCCCCACCCTTCAGAGTCCTGTACGGCTGGGGGCTGAGGGCAGCTGACCCAAGAATACTCCCTCAGCAGGAGGCAGAAGTTGAAGGCAGCATGGAGAAACAGGAGTGCAGGGAGTGCTTCTCATTTTATGCGGCCTCAGCATCCAGTTTTTGATGTAAGTTTACCTTTCACCTACCAGGAGCGGAGCGCAGTTCCCCCGACGGGGTTCCCAGTAAGAACTCCGCCCCACCTAAATGGCTCCAGCTGGTGGCCAGAGATAAGAGCTTGGAGGTGCCTCTCCCCCTCCACCGTAGCAGGTGGGGCTCCCTGCTTGTGAGGTCTCGGTGTGGCCTCCTAGAAGTTGTGTCTGCCTGCCTTAAACCCACCAAGAAAAGATCCCCATGGGAAACCTGTTTGGAAAAGCCCCTGGACACAACAAAGGCCCTGCTCAGATAAGGGGGTCTCTTCTCTTTCCCTCTCTGTGCCCCCTGGCCTCCGTGTGTGTGCATGTGTGCGTGTGTGTGTGTGTGTGTAACCTCCAAGTGTGCCAAGTACCCCCCAACCCCAGGGTCTGTAAGAACTAAAAACTCTTCAAAGTTTGCATTGTCATTGAAGTCTCATTGAAGCCCTGCCAACAGTCTAACCGCTGATGGTCGGGCAGCCCCAAAGGGACCCGCGCAGGTGGATCTCCAGCTGTGCTCTTCTGCCCTGGCATCTGTTGGCTGCTGGGGACAGAGGCTGACAGCTAAGTTGATAAACTCAGTGTCATTCGAACCTGGTAGTTAGGCCCTAGTTGGCCTGGAGCTGGCTTCAGTTAGGAAGGGACCAGAAGGAAGGGAAAGGAAGAAGGCAGGTGTCCCCAGAGAAGCTGAAGAAGCTCTGAGGGGTGGGGTGGTGGTGGGAGAGAGAGAGAGAGAGAGAGGGAGGGAGGGAGAGACAGATCCACCTGGTGCTGCTCCACCCTGGCAGCTTTGAGGCCCAGGGCAGGTCTCAGGCACCCTCTGCTTTGTTCTTGAGAGAATCCAGGGCTCTTGCTTCTAAAAGAACGCGCCACATCCCGATGCCATAAGGGCCCCATTGGAGATCCTTTCTGATGCGCTCATGCCTTCTCAGAGACCCTATTCCTGGAAAAGCAAGAATGTCACCTAGAAGGAGTGACCTGGGATCTTGAAATCTCTCACCTATCTTCCCCCTCTTCCAAGAAGAAAGGGCATGAAAAATGCTGGAACCTCGAGGCAGAGAAGCGGTGGTCTGGGCAGGAAGGAAAGCCTCCCGGAGGAGCCGTCACTGAGCAGAAGCTGGATGGGCAGGGAGAAGAGGAAAGGAGTTGGCAGGCAGAGGTGGGATCCCCGAGGATGGCAAGCCATCTGGTCACCAGGACTCTCGGGAGCTGCCAGCGGGGTGCAGGAGGAGTGGGCCCACCGTGTGTTGGAGGAGCTTAG
>PVKP010038330.1:0-13333 GCA_004027715.1 Plecturocebus donacophilus
GTGTCCATGTGTTCTCATTGTTCAACACCCGTCTATGAGTGAGAACATGCGGTGTTTGATTTTCTGTTCTTGTGTCAGTTTGCTGAGAATGATGGTTTCCAGGTTCATCCATGTCCCTACAAAGGACACGAACTCATCGTTTTTGATGGCTGCATAATATTCCATGGTGTATATGTGCCACATTTTCCCTGTCCAGTCTATCATAGATGTGCATTTGGGTTGATTCCAGGTCTTTGCTATTGTAAACAGTGCTGCAATGAACATTTGTGTGCGTGTGTCCTTATAGTAGAACGATTTATAATCCTTTGGATTTATACCCAGTAATGGGATTGCTGGGTCAAATGGGATTTCTATTTCTAGGTCCTTGAGGTATTGTCACGCTGTCTTCCACAATGGTTCTGAGACAGTGTTGAGAATTTGAAATTCTAAAAAGTTTCCAGTAGATACAAATGTTGCCAGGCGACAAAAGGTTGAAGGAGTGATGTATCTGAGACAAAGATATAATTTAAAGATCTATTACTATAAGGAAAAAAGTAGAAAACAATCTTGCTACTGAATATGCATAGGAGACTGTTGGAACAACAATTTTGAAGTGTAGCATTAGGATTGTCCTATGGAGATGGAAATTGCAATGCTAAAAATTATTTCCCATTTAGTTTCTTTGAACATGTCGAAGTTAATTTTTAAAATAGTTGTTTCATAAATAGCTAGAGTGGCATTATTATTTTGGATGTAAATGAGTCCATTCTATATCAATTGATATTCTATATCAATTTTTCTGCTTATTAATTAATTTATTCTAGAGAACTATCTGGATGAATTAGCTCAGCTATCTTTTGACTTTCTTGTGTTCTGTAGAAGGGGAAAAATTATTATTTTTTTTTTCTTAAGACAAATCTGATGCCCTGAAGCATTTCTATGAATACTTGTTTTAAAAAATTCAAAAAGGCATTGAAAATTTGTTGTTTGAAGTTATCAAATCAAATCAGCAATACTATAGGATAGAGTGTCTTAAAATACGGACTACAAAGGTTATGATATTAACAGTGCTTTCTCTAGATTGTTTAAGGAAGTTGGGTAAAAAGGGACTAGACCAATGGTTTGTACGTTGGCTTTACATTAGAGCATTTTAATACTCAAAAATCTTGGACTTACCCAACGTCAATGAATCAATTGAACTGAAGTGAGGTTTTAAAAGCTCTAGAGTACAGCTTAGGTAGAAACCTGGGGTGAGACTTAGGCATCAGTGTTTTTAAGGCTCCCAGGTGATTCTTATAAGCATACAGGTTGAGAATCAGTGATCTAAAAAAAATTAAAAAGCCATTCTGCCACAGAAAGTGTTATATAGTCTGTTTCTAACAGCATTGCAGTGACATTTTGCATGAAGTAAGCTCATCTTTGACCCTTTCTGAAAAGAAAATTTGTTTTCTTAAATTGAAACAGTTTCACTACAATTATTGAGATGCTTGAGAAATGTGAATATTTATTTTCATATTTATGATGACATTGGTGATAGAATATAATCAAAGACAGGGGCATTTATTTGGTCATTCCAAAATGAAGAATAAATAAATTCAAATATTAATCTTTGCATTTTAAAAGCTGATAATCTTAGAGAATCGAAGGTTATGTTTGAGAGATTAGAATTTGGAAATATTAAGAGAATCTGTATTTAGGCTTGTAGACATTCTTACAGATAAACAGATATGGGTGTAATGGAAGAAAAGTAATAAAAACTTAGGGATCAGTAGAGTCTTAGAGGAGCTAGAACCCCCTTGAACAGCCTGTTCAGTTAGAAGTGAATGACAGTGCAGCAAATGGCCAAAATTTGGGGGCACTATTTAATTGCACAGAAATGTTGTTGGAGTTGAATCATTACCACCCACTACCCAGCCCTCACTTTCAAGGCACCTTGTATTGCCTGGGCCCTGGCACTGAACAAACACCTGTGGAGGGCTCCCTTTCATGTCAGCCATCACTTCACCCACAGACTTCCAAATAAAAGTGATTCACGTTCATGCCCTTAGCCAAATTCCTTGGTACTGTTACTCTCATATTCCTATTGAAACCTGTCAGAAATATACTATTACCAGGAAAATAAATCTTAATTCATTTAACTGAGAAGTTGTAGTGGTGAAAAAGAGAGCTCAGCATCTATACTTCGAGTCAAGTATGGTGTATGAAGCCAGCCTGAGAATCCCCTAAAACTAGACAAAATCAAAGCACTATTCTTATTATTTATCTTTTGCAACACTTTCACCTTCCAAAAAAAAAAAAAAAACAGATCTGAGGTGAATTATTGATTAGATGCTATATGGGAGATTCCCTGATTTAAATGATATAAATTCAAGAATCTTTATTTATGATAATATTTAGATTCTCCTCCCTCCCCACCAAAAAAAAAAAAAAGAGTACAAGGGAAGGTCAGTGCTGAGAGATCCAGGATGGAGACATGGCTGGAGCTGGTGTGGCTGGTGAGGCTGTGTAGATCAAATTGTCGTGCCTCAGGGTTGATGATGTGGCTGGCTTCCAGAAAGGAATATTGAACCAGAAACAGATATGTTTAACTACATAGGACAAAATTTACTGGGTGTCTTACAATTTTAGACTGTGTGGAGCATTTCCTTCTTTTTCTTCATAGCATAGCCTGATTTCTGTAAAGAACTTCATCAGCCATTAGTACTTAATGGATATTGAATCTCAAAATGTTGCTTTTCTAAAGAGCATATGTGTTTCAGAGGCTATCCTAAAATTACAAAAGGAAAGCTTCATCTGTTTTAAAGAAATTTAAGTTGCCAGTATACATTATGAATTGATTTTGAAAGGAGAGAAAAAGTTCCCTAATTATATCACTTAGGAAATTGTATGCTTTACTTTTTGAAAAGATACATTATTGTTGTGCAAAGAAGACCCTTAACCCCAAAAGTATATGTAGAAAAGATGACAAAGAGTGCAAATAGAAGAGTGATCCATAAGAATAGTATCAGGTCAATTAAATCAATAATAAATGGAGGCTTATAAAAAATGGTGAATGACAAAAAGTTCATCCTAAATTCTATTTGCAGTAAGTAAAATAGGCAGAGATGGCCTGATGTTATAATAAATCACAGAAAGAAAAAGGCCCTCAGTGGATGATATTTAGTTTTCCCCATCCAGTAGAATCATTTTTAAAAAGAAAATTAAAGAACAATTGTATTTGTTAAAGAGAAATTCTAGGCTGTAAGTTGGTGAAGTGTTTTAAGGAGAACAGTTTCTAATTAAGAGGACGGTTTTATAGCTTGATTATATTCTTTTCAAATGTAATCTCTTTGATGTGAAGTAAAATCTGGGCAGATAGCCTCCCTTTTTCCCTCCCAGTGTTCTAGGCCAAGCTGTCAGATTTTAAAAGTATATACAGATTTGAAAATGTGAGAATTATTTTCAAAATCAAATTTATTAAAATATTTACCTTGTAGAGTAATAATATATAATGAGTTTATGAAAAACTTAGAAAAAATCAGAAAGCTATGAAAATTTGCCAGTAGGTTGGATATGCATATATATATATATCTTATATTTCCAGCTTTGAAAGAATATAAATTATATAATCTATAGTGCCATTAGAGTGATATCATTAGAAAGCCAGCAATTATTATGGATTATTAATAACATTTTTAATATTGTACTTTTAAAATGAAAATTATGAAGATCTTGCATAGGTTCATAAAGCATAAGTTATGAAAAGTCAAGTTTATTTGTTTCTTAAAAAAATAATTAGACGAACACAATGAAGAATATACAAGAGATCTAGATTTCAAGAAAAATTAGAATTTCCCAATATCTTCCTAGGAAAAAGAATAAGAAATCTGTAGGTAAATGATTGTGTACTTAGACGGTTTTGTAACTGGCTCATTTATCAAAACGTAATGAGTTGCACGGCTAAGGTAGAAATGCCATAGGGACATTTTCATAGGCCACTGTCTTCTGTTTTCATCATTACCCTCTTCTTTTTTTTTTTTTTTTTTTGGACAGAGTCTTACTCTCTCTCACCGAGGCTAGAGTGCAATGGCACCATCTCGGCTCACTGCAATCTCTGTCTCCCAGTTTCAAGTGATTCTTTCACCTCAGCCTCCCAAGTAGCTGGGATTACAGGCACCTGAACTCTTGAAAGTTTCTCACTTCTGTGTTATAGATCACAATAATTGTTGAGATATAGACTATGTTTGATGGCAGAATAAAAATACAAAAAGTCCTTGGTAGTTGGAAAGGTGAAATGAGCCTAGTCTAGTCATTTTTAAATTTTTTGAATGCTACAGGGGAAGAGGTTATATTCATGACAAGAATTGTATAAGAATTAATTATACATTGTATGCCTGTATGAAAACATCACGTGTAGTCCATAAATATGTACAAATATTAGGTATCCATAATAACTCTAAATTAAATAATGAGACATAGATTTCCAAAGGGAAAAAATGTATAAGAATAAAACAAATGGCCCCAAGAAGTAGTGAATTAGTTGTCTTGTACTTATTGGACTGTAATTTGATTAAACCCAGATAGTGGTTACAAAGAAAAGTCAAGGACTAACCACATGGCTTAAATAATAGACTTTAAGCTATCTTACAACTCTGAGAATATTCAATATTTCTGAAGTGCTTACCACTCATTTGGCAGGCCATTATTTCTAGCCCTGTAACAGATTCAATCTAGCTTTGGCTCTTAAATATCTCCTGATTAAGCTATTCCATTAACATATCTTGTCTTCTCTTATCTTCTACTGACACTTCATACTAATCTTCCTC
The DNA here is from genome assembly GCA_004027715.1 of Plecturocebus donacophilus. NCBI lineage: Eukaryota > Metazoa > Chordata > Mammalia > Primates > Pitheciidae > Plecturocebus > Plecturocebus donacophilus. The sequence goes on from PVKP010038330.1 coordinate 4,785, forward strand.
TTTTATTTTTTTCTTCAGCAACTTATCACTATCTAATATATTAGATATACAGCATTATTTTTAATCTTAATTATGTTTCTCCCCCACCAACAGGAAAGCTCCATATTTTTATCTGTTTTGTTCTTTGCTGCATTCCCAGTGCTTAGAATCATGCCTGGCACAGAGTTGACAACCAATACATGTTTGTCAAAGAAATGGAAGAAATGTTAAAAGTCTACGTATTAGTCGGTTTTCATTCTGCTGATAAAGACATACTCAAGACTGGGTAATTTATAAAGAAAAAGGTTTAATGGACTCACAATTCCATATGGCTTGGGGAAGCATCACAATCATGGTAGAAGGCAAAAGGCATGTCTTACATGGCATAGGCAAGAGAGAATGAGAACCAAGCAAAAGATGTAACCCTTATAAAACCATCAGATCCCTTGAGACTTATTCACTCCCATGAGAACAGTATGGGGGAAACTGCCCCCCATAATTCAATTATCTCTCACCGAGTCCCTCCCATAACACATGGGAATCAAGGGAGTGACAATTTAATATGAGATTTGGCTGGGGACACAGTCAAACCATATCAATCCATAATGGCACCAGCCATATTTATGAAGCACTTTTTCAGGGCCCTGGCAAAGTGCTAAGTACTAAGCATGCTAATGTGTCCCTGAGTTCTCAAGACAACAAGAACTGCCACAGGAACCTTCCCCATGTTAGCAGGTGAAGAAATAGAGGTTCTGAGGGGTCAGATGACTTATCCAAGGACCTACAGCTTCTCAGTGCTAGGTCAAAATAATGTTCCAGAATCTACAACTTCAGCATTGCCCAGCTCACTGAATCCAAAGCAGGTCCTGCCTTCCTCCTCTGATTGTCTTCCGTTTAATCAAAGGAGTGAGGCATGTGACTCTCAGGGAGAAGTGGCCTGTTGGCTATGATACTGTTACAGGGGGAGGGATTAAACATATTTTTCCAGTATGGATTTGGTAGATTTTACTTAGCACTGCATCTCAGAGAGATCAGGACCTCAAGATTGTCCTACCAATGAAGAGCAGCTGCTCACAAATTCATTTCCTGTGGGGTGATAATCCCTTCTTTATAGTTTTAGCTAGGAACCAATTTGGTAACTTGTTATAAAATGTTTTTGGCCAGTGCTCCTGGTTCTATTTGGATCTACTTGATGTTTTCTATTTGATAGGCATATTTAAACTTATGACTTATTTTTTTTTCTCTTTTTCTTTTTAAAAGTTAATTAAACATATTACAGTTAACTTGGAACAGGTGAAAATAATTTATAATCAAACCCTATACAACCTCATTGTAATTCATTTTTCACTACTCAGGTATAATTTACATACAATAAAATTTATTATTTTAAAGTGTACAACGCAACAGATTTTAGTATGTTAAAAGTATGTCTACAAAGTCAAGCAATCATCTCCAATATCTAATCCTAAAACATTTTCACCATACCAATGAGAAACTCCCTAATCATTAGCAACCACTTTCCATTCCTCACTTTCCTCAGTAGGTGGCCACCATGCATCTACTTTCTGTGTCTATAGATTTGTCGACACAAATTGAACCAAATAGTATGTGATCTTTTGTGACTGACTCCTTTCACTGACCATGATGTTTTCATGGTTCAGTCATGTTTAGCAATTCATTCCTCTTTATTGGAAAATAATATGTCATGTGGATTTACCACATTTTGTTTATCCATTCAATGACTGATAGACATTTGGATTCTGCTGTTAATTGTGATGTTCATTTTTCCAGAGAGCCTGACTTTGCCATCTACTAGCACTTTGGCATTGGGAAAATTACTTAACATTTATGAGAGAAAATAACCCTCTTCAACTCTCAATGATGTTGATAATCCTTATTTCATAAGGTTTCTTTTAATATTTTTCTCTTTTTTGTATATTTAAAAAATTTTTATTTCAATAATTTTTGAGGGTACAGGTGGTTTTTGGCTACATGGATAAGTTCTTTAGTGGTGATTTCTCAGATTTTTGAGGATTAAATGAAAAATCTGATGCTTACAGAACTTCTAGGAATATTTTTGTCTCTTTATAGATTCCCTTCTTTTTCTGAATGCTGCTCTCTGCCCTGCCTACAGATATCACCACTCCTGGTTAGCACACTTAGAGGTATATTTTAATATTTGAATTGTCAGAAAATAATACAATAGGAAGACAATAATGATATATGAAATTTAAAACTCTCCCTGTGACATTGACTTATCAGTGCCAATCCCTTAAAAGCCCTCTTCTCTGCACTGTTAGTGCTGAGGACATAGGGCTTCTCTTTGTCTCAAAGCCAATGCATCACCTGAAGTTCATGGGCCAGTCTCACCTGCATGCTCTAGACTCAAAATCATCATTCCCAGAACTTATTTAGATACACAAGTATCTCATGTCCTCTGCTCTGGTCAACCTCTGTAAACACTCTGAAAGCTAGTATTCCAGCTCTGTCCTTATTACCTATGTGAACTCCATTGCCTTACTTTCCACAACTATAAAATGTAAGTTATAATAAACATAAGTACATAATTGTTAGGATTAAATGAGATAATGCACAAATGGGCTGCATATCACAGCTGGCAAACATTGTTGATGAGATGAACACCTTATCCTCAGGAAAAAGAAGGAGGAAAATGTATGTTGCCTTTTCTCGGTATTCACCTTCTTTTCTTCTTCACTCACAGACCACTTGACATATATCTATCTCAGATTATATTTATTTAAGGAAAGAAAATAATTTCCTGCTGAGCCCTTATACTATGTTTCAATTCCTGGTTTCCATAGTCATTTTCTATATTGCACCATCATTATCATTACACACACACACACACACACACACACACACACACACACACAAGCATCTGATTTGGTATCATATTTGATACCATTTGATACTTTTCTACTCCAAAATTAGGTATTGTATTAAGAAAGTTTATTCTTATTCATTCTTATTTAGCCAACCACATATTGTTAAATATTTAGTTTATGAATGTTTTACTTTGATAAATGTTACTATGATGAACAACTTTGTAACTAAAGTTTTATGCAATTTATTATTATCTACTTAGAATAAATTCCCAGATTTTAAATTTCTGAATCAGAGGTATATATATTTTTGAATATTTTGTTACCTGTTGTTAAATTACCTTTAAGCAAGTTTGCACCAATGATGAGCAATTAAGAAATTTCATCTATCTCTATCATCTGTCAAGAAAATGAAGAAAAAATGTTTGATAATTTTAAAAGCAAATATATCTAATAATTATATATAAGTGCTATTGTTAATTCATAAACCTAATTGTATTATTCTGCAGTGCTTTATAACTGAGATTGAACTTATATTCCTATGTTGACTGGGCATTTACATTTATTGTTATGAAATTACTGGTACTTATTTTTGTTATAGTGGCAAAAAAACCCCATAACATTAACCATCTTAGCCATTTTAAAGGGTACAGGTCAGTGATTTTAAATACATTCACGTTGTTGTGCAACAAATCTCTACATGTTTATTTTGAGAAAGTGAAACTCTGTAGACATTAAACACTAATTCTCTCTTTTTTCTCCACTCAACCCTTGGTAATCACCTTTCAATTTTCTGTTTCTATGATTCTTACTACTACAGATATTTCATATAAGTAGCATAATACAGATTTAACCTTTTATGACTGGCTTATTTCTCTTACCATAATGTTCTAGAGGTTCATCCATGTTGTAGCATGTGACAGGATTTCCTTCTCTTTAACTGCTATGTAATATCTTATTTTATGTATATAACACTTTGTATTTATCCATTTATCTGTTGACAGATATTTTGCTTGCTTATGACTCATTGCTATTGTGAAAAATGCAGTGATAAAAATGAGTGTGTATGTCTTTGTGATCCTGCTTTACATTCTTTTGGTTAAATGCTCAGAAGCGGGATTGCTGAATCATATACTAATTCTATTTTTCATATTCTGAAGAACCACTATAACATTTTCTATAATTCCCACCATGAGGGCATGATGGTTCCAATTTCTCCACATTTTCACCAAAACTTGATATATTTTGTTATTTTGATAGTGGCCTTTCTGAGGAGGGAGGCGATTATATCTTATTGTGTTTTTTATTTGCATTTCCCTGGTGATGAGTGATGTCAAGCATCTTTTCATATGCTTATTGCCATTTGTGCATGTTCTTTGGAGAAATGACGATTTCGATCCTTTGCTTCTCTAAAAATAATCAGGTTGTTTTGTTGTTAGTATTGACATATAGGACTTCCTTATATGTTCTGGATATTAACCTTTTATCACATATGTAATTTGCAAGTATCTTATTCCCCTATGTAAGTTGTCTTTCCACTCTGTCAATTGCTTCCTTTGCTGTGCAGAAATTTTTAAGTTTGTTGCACTCTTATTTGGCTATTTTTAAAAATATTTTACCTATGCTTTTGGTGTCATATCCAATAAATCATTCCCAAAGTTAATGTCCTGAAGATTTTACCACATGTTCAATTCTACAAATTTTATAGTTTTAATTCTAACATTTAGGTATTTAATTCATTTTAAATTATTTTTGTATGTGATGTAAGGGTCCAACTTTATTGTGAATATTGTTTTCTCAATACAATGTGTTGATGAGACTGTCCTTTCCCTACTGTGTAATCCTGGCACACTGTTGAAATATCATTTAAAGGTTTATCTCTGGGCTCTTTGTTCTATTTCATTAATTTATGCATCTACTTTTATGCTGGTAATATACTATATTAATAACTATTGTTTTGCAGTATGTATTGAAATTAGGAAGTATGAGAGTCTTGAGTTTTCCTATGAATTTTAGCATTTTTTGTGAAAAATGACGTTGGTATTTTAATAGGAGTTCTTTGAAAATGTTAGTGAAAGATATGAACAGACACTTCTCAAAAGAAGACATATATGTGGTCAACAAGCATATGAATATAAGCTCAACATCACTGATCGTTAGAGAAATGCAAATCAAAACCACAATGAGATACCATGTCACATCAGTCAGAATGGCTATGATTAAAAAGTCAAAAAAAAGAAGCACATTCAGGTGAGGTTGTAGAGAATAAGGAATGCTTAAATACTGTTGGTGGGAGTGTAAATTAGTTCAATCATTATGGAAGTCAGTGTGGCAACTCCTCAAAGACCTGAAGACAGAAATACCATTTGACTCAGCAATCCCATTACTTGAAATATATATATTTGGGTATATTCCAAGTAATGGGATTGCTTTATATATATATACATACATATATTACTTTATTTATTATATATTATGTAAATATATAATATATATTAAGTATATAAATCATCTTATTATAAAGACACATGCATGGATGCTCATTGCAGCACTCTTTACAGTGGCAAAAGCACTTAATCAACCTAAATGCCCAACAATAGTAGACTGGATAAAGAAAATTGGGTACATATAAAACCATGGCATACTATGCAGCCATAAAAAAGAATTAGATCATGTTCTTTTGTATTAACATGGATGAGCCTGGAGGTCATTAACCTTAACAAACTAATTCAGAAATAGAAAACCAAATACTGCATGTTTTCACTTGTAAGTGGGAGCTAAATAATGAGAAAACATGGACACATAGCAGGGAACAACATATACTGAGGCCTATCAGAGCATGGAAGGTGGGAGGAGGAAGAGGATCGGGAAAAATAACTAATAGATACTGGGTTTAATACCTGGGTGATGAAATAATCTATACAACAAACCCCCATGACACACGTTTACCTATGTAACAAATATGCACATCCTGCACATGTACCCCTCAACTTAAAAGTGAAAAAAAGGAGGTTGGGTGCAGTGGCTCATTGCTGTAATCACAGTGCTTTGTGAGGCTGAGACAGTATGATTGCTTAAGGCCGGGAGTTTGAGACTAGGCTGGGCAACATAGCAAGGCCCCATCTCTACAAATATATATATATTTTAATTAGTTGGGCATGGTGGCATGCCCCCAAAGTCCCAGTTACTCAGCAGGCTGAGGCTAGAGGATCACTGAGCCAAGGAGTTTGAGGTTGCAGTGAGTTATGGTCATGCCATTGCATTCCAGCCTGGGTGACAGAGAGATATCCTGTCTCTAAATACACACACACACACACACACACACACACACACACACACACACAAACACGTGCATATATACGTTATTTGTAGCTACTGTAAATGGGATTGCCTTTTTCGTTTGGTTCTCAGCTAGATTGTTATTGAAGTACAGAAATGCTACTAATTTCTCTACATTAATTTTGTATTGTAAAATTTTACTGAATCAATTTATCAAATCTGAAAGTTTTTTGGTGAAGCCTTTAAGGTTTTCTAGATATGAGATCATATCATCAGCAAACAGGAATACTGTGAATTGTTATTTTCCTATTTAGATACCTTTCATCATTCTATCGCCTGATTGCTCTGGTGAAGGTTTCCAGTACTATGTTGAATAAAAGTGGTGAAAGTGAATATCCTTGTATTTCTCCAGTTTTTTGAAGGAATGTTTTCATCTTTTCTTCACTAAATATGGTGTTGGCTGTAGATTTGTCATAAAGGTCCTTTATTATGTTGAGGTGCGTTCCTTCTATATCTAGTTCGTTGAGGATTTTTATCAGGAAGGGATGCAAAATTTAACTGAATGCTTTTTCTCTGTCTATTGAGATGATCCTGTGGATTTTGTCCTAAATGCTGTTTATGTGATGTATCACATGTACAAATTTACATATTTTGAATTATTCTTGCATTCCTGGGATAAATCCCACTGGATCATAGTGTACTATCTTTCTGATGTGCTATTGGATTCTATTTGCTACTGTATTCTTGAGGATTATTTCATCTGTGTTCACCAGGCGTCACATTACCTGACTTCAAATTATACCTCAAGACTATAGTAACCAAAGCAGCATGACACTGGTATAAAAATAGACACAATGAAACAGAATAGAGAACCCAGAAATGAAGCCACATACCTACAACCAACAGATCATTGAAATATAGTCAATGAAAATATAGACTGGAAAAATGAGCACCTACATAATAAATGGTGCTGGGAAAATTCAATAGCCATATGCAAAAGAAAGACTCCTACGTCTCACCATATAAAAAAATCAACTGAAGGTGTATTAAAGACCTCAAACTATAAAAATTCTAGAAGAAAACCTAGGAAGGACTCTTTTGGACATTGTCCTATGGAAAGAATTTATGATGAGGTCCTCAAAAACAAATTTGCAACAAAACCAAAAATAGGTAAAATGGGACTTAATGTAACTAAAGAGCTTCTGTACTGCAAAGGAAACTATCCACAGATTAAACAGATAACCTACAGAATAGGAGAAAATATTGGAAATCTATGCATCTGACAAAAGGCTAATATCCTGAATCTACAAGGAACTCATACATCTCAACAAGAAAAAAAAGATAACTCCATTAAAAAGTGGGCAAAGGATATGAGCAGACATTTTCGAAAGGAAATATACAAGTGGCCAACAAACATATGAAAAAGAAAAAAGGTCAACATCTCTAATTATCAGAAGAATGCAACTCAAAACCACAATGAGATCTTAATACCCATCAGAATGGCTATTAAAAACTATAAAAAGATTAGATGTTGGCAAGGATGCAGAGAAAATGGGATAGTTATACCCACCATTTACACTGATGGGAATATAAGTTAGTATAACTGCTCTGGAAAACAGTGTGGAAATTTCTCAAAGAACTAAAAGTGGAACTACCAGTGATTCAGCAACCCTACTTCTGTGTATCTACCCCGTCCCCCAATAAATCATTATATTACAAAGATAACTGCATTTATATGTTTATCATAGCACTATTCATAGTAGCAAAGATATGGAATCAACCTAAGTGTCCATCAACAGAGAACTGGACAAAGAAAATGTGGTGTGATACATATATATATATATATATATATATATATATATATATATGGAATACTACTCACCCATAGAAAGGAATGAAATCGTGTCTTATGCAGCAACATGGATATGGATGCAGCTGCAGGCCATTGTCCTAAGTGAAATAACTCATAAACATGAATACCATATATTCTCACTTATAAGTGGGACTAAAATATAGGTACACATGAACATACAGAGTAGAATAAAAAAGTTGAAAATTACCTACTGGGTATAGTATTCACTTTTTCCGTCATAGTCACACAAAAATCCTAAAATTCATGACTATACGACATATACATATTCACCACTGGGCAGCATTTACATGTAAGAAACTTGCATTTTGTCACCTAAATATATAAAAATTTAAAAAGAAAAATATAAAATGAATTTGCAATTTCACAAATCTGTGCAACAAGTTAATCTGAATGTGATTAAGATAAATAATAATTTGGTATAAAGTTTAGCACCTCAGTTGAAAACAATAAAAAAGTACTTTATTTTATCCCTGATTTTTTTCTAATTTTTTAAATAAAATGTTTCCATATGTGTGAAATTATCTTTATAGGGAGAAAAGATTGAGGCCTATCATGAACAAAAGTGAAAAGGGATC
>PVKP010038331.1:0-20959 GCA_004027715.1 Plecturocebus donacophilus
AGGAGGGCATTTAGGGGCAGTGAGGAAGCCATGAGCCTAGAGTTGCCCGAGAAGAAGGCTGCCATCAGCCCTGGCTTTGCCTGTGGAGACCCACTTCTGCCAGTCTTTGGAAGTCACCCGGCCCACCCTTGCTCTACATGAACTGCGTGGGGGGACCCATCCACCTGGCCCCAGGACAGCCGTGGGATCCCATGTGGACCAATGAGAGTTCAGCTCCCTGGGCACTGTGATTGGCCCAGGAAGGACACGTGACCCATGCTGGGCCAATGGGAGGGAGCCCTGCCAGAATGGCCGTCTCCCACTCTGGCCACCCTGTGCATCCAGGCAGTGCTCAGAGATGCGGAGGAGGAGGCACCTTCTCACTGGCTCTTCATCTTGGGAAACAATTTTATCTCCTCCTCTGGAAATGGGATTTTTATATCCAGCCTGTAGAGCTGTTGCTAAGAGTATAAGAGAGATGGCAACTGAGGATCTGCAGTGTCTAAAATTCAGTGAGGATGGCTGAGTGCTGTGCTCAGTCACTTATGGGGGCCGACTGCTGTGCTAGTCACTCATGGGGGCCGAGTGCTGTGCCGGTAAGTCATGAGGGCTGAGTACTGTGCTCAGTCAGTTATGAGGGCTCAGTACTGTGCTCAGTCAGTCATAGAGTCTGGGTACTGTGCTCAGTCAGGCACAGGAGCTGAGTACTGTGCTCAGTCATGGGGGCTGAGTACTGTACTCAGTCAGTAATGAAGGCTGAGTACTCTGCTTAGTAATGTTGGTTGAATACTGAGCTTTGTCAGTAAATGAGGGCTGAGTACTGATCTTTGTGAATAAACCTGGGCTTTTTGTGTTGCCAATAATGAGGCCTGAGTACTATGACTTGTCACTAAATGTGGGCTGAGTATTGGTTTAATCAGTAATAATGCTTGAGTACTATTTTTATGTCTCCCCCAGAGAGCCTTGCATGCTAGTAGACACACAGAAAGCGCTCTGGAAACCAGCGTGGATGACTGAATGAAACAAGGGACAAGGGACAAGAAATATCTGCGTGTCTAGCCTAGAAGTCCCAGACCACAAGAATAAAAGGATTTAATGTAGGCTTTTACTGCACAATAGCATATTTAGGTCTTGCCCATTGGAAGCACCAGAAATCCCTCTGTAACTGACTCAAGCAAAAAGGCAATGTACTGGCTCCTATCCTGGAGTGTGTGGGTTTCAGGTATGTCTGGATCATGTGGGCTGAGTACTGTGCTCATTCATTCATGGGGGCTGAGTACCACGCTCAGTCCATTGTGAGGGCATCTACTCTGATGGGGCTCTCAGCACTCCCTCAACCCTCCCCTCAGACATGCAGGTACTCTCCCCTTCTGGTGCCGCACACTTCTGTGCTTACATCCCATCAGCTTAGCAGCCCCAGGGGCAACAGCAAGAGGCGGACAGTGCAATCATGACAGTGCTAGTAATAGCATCAGTGTCAGAGGCACAGGAGCAGAGGCCGTAGAACCAGCGATGATGGTAATGACACCTGATGCTTCCATAACTAGTTCCCAATGCCAGGCAGTACCCCAGGCGATATGCTTGGGCTCTGTGTCCCCACCCAAATCTCATCTTGCATTGTGATCCCCAGGTGTTGAGGGGGAGCCTGGTGGGAGGTGACTGGATCAAGGGGGAGGTTCCCCCATGCTGTTCTCGTGATAGTGAGTGAGTCTCATGAGATCTGATGGTTTCAGAAGTGTCTGGCGTTTCCCCTGCTCACATTTCTCTCTCCTGCCTCCACGTGAAAAAGGTCCTTGCTTCCCCTTCACCTTCTGCCCTGATTGTAAGTTTCTTGAGGCCTCCCCAGCCATGCAGAACTGTGAGTCAATTAAAAATCTTTCCTTTATAAACGATCTAGTCTTGGGTAGTATCTTTATAGCAGTGTGAAAATGGACTAATACACTATGCATATTACATCCATTCATCCACTTACCACCACAACCCCACAAGGCAGTGCTGTTAATACAGACAGGGCCATTCATATATGGCCCTTCCCTGATATAGACGGGGAAACTGTAGCACAGGGAGGTTGAGTCACTCACCCAAGATCACACAGCTCTCAAGCCCTTGAGCTGGGATCCAGAACCCAGGTGTCCTGGCCCCAGTGCCCCTGCTCTGACCCACCAGCTCCCTGCCTCAGCAGGGAAGGTGGCTCTTTAAGACAGCTCCATCGGATGTCCTGGGGCTGATGCTCTTTGGCTCTTATCCCAACCTTGAAGCAGCGTCCATGGCTGGAGATTGGAAAGGGCACATCTGCCCAGCCTGGGTTGGCAGCAGCATCCACCCAACCTGCAGGACGAGTGGGCAAGGCGGTCCCCCGGCCAAAGGAGATGGAAGGCAGAAGTGGACGCAGGCAGGCTCCAGCCACTGCTGCCCAAGCCCGAGGCTCCCAGCTGGTCCTGCCCGGGCCCGAGGCTCCCAGCTGGTCCTGCCTGTTGGGTGTCTGTGCTGCATCTCACAGCCATCTGGAAGCCATGAGGCCCTTGGCCTCTGTGGGAATGAAGGCAAATGCTAGAGGTGGAGGGTTCGGAATTAGGCACACCATGTGCCAGTGACACCTTCTCCCACTAATGCTGGGAATCCGACTGCAGGGGTAGAGAGCTACAAAGGAATCCTTGTATCCCCACCCAGACCAGGAGCCTGGAGGATCACATGGGGGCTGCAGGGTGGGCCTGGGGTCTTGATGGGGAGGGGGCTGCAGGGTGGGCCTGGGGTCTTGATGGGGAGGGGGCTGTAGGGTGGGCCTGGGGTCCTGAAAGGGAGGGGGCTGCAGGGTGGGCCTGGGGTCCTGAGGATAGGGGGCTGCACTGTGGTCTGCTGGATACCTGCTTTGTTGGGCATTAAAGTTTGATGAGGACAAGGACCTGCTGCCTGGTTCGGGTAGAGCGTGGCAAGCACAGAGCTAGTGAAAAGCTGGTATTAATGGAAGGTCAGGGGGTGGTGCATTCGGGGTGTCTGGCCTGCCCATGGCCAAGACCCTCACCCATCCTGGAGGGAGTCCAGCCTCCACAGGGGCAGGGATTTGAACAGAGGCCCTGCTAACAGAGGCCTGGGGGCGCTTCCCTCGAGACTTCATTGCTCGCTAAAATGGACAACATTTTACAAAGAAATGGCTGCTCCTCAATTGGAATTCGGCCTGGAAGTGAGCCAGGCCTTCACTGATCACCGCAAGGACCCATCACCGTGATTCATCCCTTTAACTGAAATTTCACTTTCATTTATCCTCAAGTGCAGGGCCCGTCCCTAGTGCCAGGCACTGTCAGGGCAGCCACAGGAAGGAAGCTCTGGCCGCCTGGTCTACCAGGAACAGACGCCAGTGTGAGGCCTGTGAGGGAGCCGAGAACATTGATTTTAAGCAAACTCCATTCACAGAAGCCCCCCCAAGAGCTGAGGGTGGCCAGTGCCTCCGGGAGGGGCAAGACCCCGGCCCCTTTCCCAAAGTTCTTCCCGTTCCCTGCCCTCGAGGCCTGCAGAGCTCAGCTTCAGCTCCGCTCCAGGAGCCCTCATGACTGACATTTCAATTTCCTAACAGCAGCAGGTTCCTACACCATCAACATGCAGGGCGCCTGGATACAGGAGTGAAGGTGAGCAGTCTGCAAGCTCCTACCGCTCCCAGACTCGGTGCGTGTGACCGAGAGCAAGATACCCAGGGCCAGAAAGGGCGCCCGGAAGCAGAAGTAAATGACCTTGGAGTGAAGGCGGCACCGCCCGCGCCGGCAGCTCTGCACGGCCTCCCTGTGGGTGGATTCTGGCCTTGAGGGAAGAGCTTAGTGTGTGAGGAAGGGGGACCGTGTTCATTTTAGTGTCTCTCTGGAGCACATGGGGGCATCTGTTGAGGTGGGCAAGCTTGAAGAAACCTCATGCTTCAGCTGTCAACACTCAGAAAACTTAACTTCTTTTCGTGGTCTTAGGAGGAGGGGTAAGCCTGTTCTTACAAGGCACATGGCCCAGTATTACTACACAATTTAATGGCTCCTTACAGACTAAGCGGGAAAAAGGCTGCAGGTGAAAAGGCCTTCACGTCAAAGGATCTCCCCCGCTTCTAGATAGCGCTACAATTGGATTAAATGTGACCTGGGTCTCTTGTTTGGTACTAGCTTACTATTTCTTATCAAGACTTCTTTTCTATCAAGTTTTCATGCTGGTTAATTCCAAATAAGTTAATGATGTCAATATTAGAAATATGAACACATGCATACATAGAGTCTCCTAACAGGGCAGGTGGTTCAGCGTAGGGAAGGACATGATGGGAATTCCACCTCCTTAGGTGAGACCTGTGACCTTGTAATGACACTTCCCGGGAGGCTCTCTGCTTTAATTCCCACCTGCCTGTCCATCATCATTGATCCATTTAATTGTGTATGTATTTTTATCCATCTTCTTAATATTCAGGAGCCAACACTCATCTCAAGCCATACCAGTTATCCATGAATCCAGCTACCCACCAGACACCTGCACTTGACAAGGTGGCAATGGGGATGGCTTTTGAAGACAGCAGAGGAGGGGATGCCGCTGTGCTTCAGTGGAAAGTGGGCATGAAACAGCCATGACTCTCAAGCTGTGGTGGACAAGGAGGTGGTTTCCCAGGAAGTCTGTTCCTCCAGACATCTGGTAGAAAATAATGTAAAAGGAAAATAGGCTGACATGTTTAGTGGTGGCAACAAAATAATGGTCCTTAGTTGACTTTGCTTCCTCCAGCAGTTCCTTACCTATCCGAAAGATGTTGTCTCTTCCAATCTCAACAAAACATGCCTTTGACACATAAAGAAAGCCACCCCACTGTGTGGTTTTACTACATGGTATTTATCAATAGAGTCATCCTTTGGCATAAAATTTACTTAGCAGAGAATAGCATGTCTTATTTTCTAAAGAATGTACATGAACTGGCAGCAGAAATGTTCTACATGCATGTATTCCTGTGCTACCAAATATTTCAGTGGACCCCAAGAGATTTAGCAATTCAGTTGGGTTCAAAATATACAAACTCATGATGAAGATACCATATCAACTATTATAAGCATGGGTTTGGGATATAAAGAGCTCTGGGTTCAAGTCCTCATCCTGCCATGTTTTAGTGTATCTTTGACCTTCTTAATTCTTAGTCTCCTCATCTATAAAGTGGTATGGCACCTACCACATGAAAATTCTAGAGAAGATTAAGACAAAGATGTTTGTAATTTAGATGACTCATAGGAAGTGCCACACGGTGGCTGCAGCTTTCTCTTCCTCTACCACCATCATCACTATCACCTTCATCATCACCACATTATTATTCACCTTCATCATTGCCATCATCACTTTAACTACCAACACCATCACCACTATCATCACCATCTACACCATCATCACTGTCACTACCATCTTCATCACTATCACCACCATCTTCATCACCATCACACCCTTATCATCACCATCACCATCACCACTATCATCATCATCATCACCACCATCACCATTACCATCAACACCATCACCATCACCACCATCACCATTACCGTCAACACCATCACCATCACCACTATCATCATCATCACCACCACCATCATCATTACCGTCAACACCATCATCATCACCACTATCATCATCATCACCACCATCATCACCACCATCATCACCACAATCACCACCACCATCAACACCATCATCACTGTCACTACCATCTTCATCACTATCACCACCATCTTCATCACCATCACACCCTTATCATCACCATCACCATCACCACTATCATCACCACCATCACCACCACCATCACCATCAACACCATCATCACTGTCACTACCATCTTCATCATTATCACCACCATCACACCCTTATCATCACCATCACCACTATCATCATCATCACCACCATCACCATTACCATCTACACCATCATCACCTTCACCACTATCATCATCATAATCACCACCATCATCACCATTACCACCAACACCATCATCATCATCACCTTCACCACTATTATCATCACCACCACCACCATCATCACCATCATCTTCACCATCACCATTACCATCAATACCATCAACACTATCATCATCACCACTATCATCATCACCACCATCACCATCACCATCACCACCACCATCATCACCACCATCACCACCATCACCATCATCATCAACACCATCACCATCACCACCATCATCACCATCACCATCACCACCATCATCACCATCACCATCAACACCATCATCATCAGCATCATCACTATCACCACCATCATCACCACCATCACCATTGCCATCTACACCATCATCACCTTCACCACTATCATCATCATCATCACCACCCTCATCACCATTACCACCACCACCATCACCCTCATCATCACCACCATCATCACCCTCATCACCACCACCACCACCACCATCACCATTACCATCAACACCATCATCATCATCAGCATCATCACTATCACCACCATCTTCATCACCATCACCATTATCACCACCATCATCACTATCACCACTATCTCCATCACTGTCATCCTCACCATCACCATTTAAACTGGTCAGCTCTGGGTAAAGCCGACTGTCCTCCACAGTGTGAGTGGGCCTCATCCAATCAGTCAAAGGCCTGAATAGAACAAAAAGGCCAGCCTTCCCCAAGCAAGAGAGATCTCCATCAGACAGTCTTGGGACCGGAACTGTGGCTGCGGATCTTGGGACTTACCAGCCTCCACGATCACCCTAGCCAATTCCTTAAATGGAACCTCCTTCTCTCTGCACCTGCATCCCCCAGGTATGCTTCTCTGGAGGCCCTGGCCAGCACACCTGTGCTGGAGGTGACCATGGGTGGGTTATCTGGGATCTCTGACCTGCTCCTCTGGGATATTATGTTCACAGATCTCAGGAGGAGGGCATGCCTTATTGTGACCGGAGTCTGACCTGGGCCAGGCAGCCCTCATCCATTAGGGAGAAGGATCATATGGGTGGCTGGCCATTTTGATGAACCCTGTGCCCTTTGGTGGGCCAAGATTGATGAAAGCTGACCTTTTCCAGCCCCAAACTCAGTGAAGCTAGAAGTACTTATGCAGATGCTTCACGGGGAAGCAGGGGTGCTGGAGTGCCTCTAGATGTTCCCACTGACTGCTCCACCCTCAGATGATGCCGTGGTGTCCCTGGCCCGGCACCCTCCCCTCCCTGCTGTGTGGCTCTGTGCACAGAGGAGGCACCACTGAACACCCTGTAGATGGATAGCGAGATTGCTGTATCACACTGCCGCTGCAGCTCTCTGCCTCGGAGACCCTGGGAACTGCAGGTATATCTGCTACTTTTTCCCTGTTATCAGTTTCACTTTAGCACCATCATAAAAATTCTGATAATCTAAACACAGCAATAGCTCTGCTCTGTAAAAGCAACTGTCTCCCATGGTATTGCTGTCATCAGAGGCATGATAATAATACTCACCACATCAGACAAGATGGTTATTGTATTAAAATGAATAAATGACAAAGGTTTTTATTACATGAGCAATTTTTCCAGGTATCAAGATGATCTTTATGCAGTACTCGAGTAATGAACACATGATTCACCAGCACATTAGAGCACATGCCTTAGAGTCTGAAGGCCGAGTTACTGCAAATAAATAAATCATGAATGGGATGATGTTTAAAAACAAAAGCGCAGAGCCCCACCTTCTCCTAAAGAAGGAAAAGCAAAACGTAGTGACCCTCAAAGCCAAAAATCACTTTCAGATCCATCACTCGCTGGGTGAAGCACTCTCTGGACTTGCGCATGAAGAACATGGGGCTTCTGTCTGCAGCGACACAGGGAGGCGGGGCAGAGCCTGCCCCAAAGGGCTGTCTTGCGGGAGAACCACAGTGTGTATTACGAATTAATGTCTGAGTAACACTTATCTCCTGCTGTCTCTCTCGGGTACATGGTGAAGGTCATACAGGTGCCTGGGAAATGTCTGTAAAATTGGACTGGATTACAATTGGAGGATTTTTTCCCCTTGCTTTTCCCCAGAAAGGAAAACCTTCCTATAATCCAAAGCAGACCCACCCACGGGTCTTGCCGAAAGTGTAGGCGTGGGCCCAAAACCTGGGACAGCAGTGACAAAGCTGAGGCGACACCTCCCCAGCTGTGTCCTCTTCCCTTGCAAGACTGGACGTCTCTGTAGCACTGCCTCCTGGGATGTCAGGGAGCAGGGATCTGGGCTGGGGTGGGGGCTGAGTAGGGAGTGCGAGGGTACTGGGGCTGTGGGATCTGGCGGGTGGGGGCTGGGCAGGGAGCAGGGGCTGGGGCAGTAGCATCTAGAGAACTGGCATCGGGAGCTGGGCGGGTGGGACTGCCCTGCGAATCCTAGAACTGCAGGACATGCTCAGGCCCAGCACTGTGCCTGGAGCCCAGGATGCAACAGGATTCTAAGGATTAGTCTATAACTCGGCAAGCCGGTCCATTTCCACCCACATATCATGTTTCCCAGGAGGACAGAGGATCCTGGGCCTGGAGGGCACACAGCCTCCCTATCCTGCCTGCCTCAAGCTGGTCCTGGGCAGGTTTGCAAGTCGGGGCAGAGGTGACTCGGCTTCGGAAAGATGACTCAGGTTTGGGAAGCTGGACCCTTGGGAGGGGAAAGCTCCTGCATGTGCTAACCTGTGGGATCCAGAGCAAGCTGCTGCTGGGGCCTTAAGGGGCTGCAAGGGCAAGAATGCAAGAGGGACGGCGGGGAGCCGATGGCAGCATTGCTGCCTGGGAGCCCCGTGGCCTGGCCATGGCTTCCACCCGTCCCCTCTGCCTCAGCTCACCCCTGCTCAGTGGGCACCACGGGACCGCTGGGAAGCTGTTGTGAGGATTGGTGTGGACAGAGTGACCCTTGGGCAGATGGCTGCCACGGAGCCTTGCGGGACTTCAGTTTGACCAGAACAGGTTTTAGAAAATCTGAATGTGAAGGCCTTGAGGTGGGCAGGCGGCCTGAGGCCCACAGCTGCGTGACTGTCCCTCAGGTCACCAGCCTGGCCCCAGGGATACCTGTAGTGGCTGCATGATAAGTACCCCACGGACACAGGGTGCCCTCATGCCAAGCAGCAGCCAGCAAGAGCCACTGGTCACTGCGTAGCTGGAAGGCGGTGTCAGGGACGCCAGGAGACCTGGGGCTCTCTGGGCAACACTGGTTTGGGATGACGAGTGGAGGGCATAAGAAGCCACAGGGCAGGCAGAGCCCCCACGTCTGAAGCAGGGTACAGCCAAGGGCATGGGGGAGTGGGGGAGGAGGAAGCGCCAGACACGGTCCCGGGAAAGTCAGGAGGCGGCCACCAGCCCCCGGGCTGCAAGGGCCTGTGCCTACGGCTTGGCCTAAGGCCTGTCACAGGCAGGTGTCCACACAGCTCAGGGTCACAGGGTCTCCTTGCCTGCGATGTACCTGAGGACAAGGCCTGCTGAACAGTAACAGCTAAACAACCCCCAAGCCCCCCAAATGAATATGCATTTCATCAGCACAACTAAAATAGCACCTTTAAAACGTCTTTCCTCCTCGAAGGGCACAAGGCCGGAAGAAGGGTTTGTAATTATATGTGTATCACCAACAGTCCCAGCCTGGCGGGGGGCTTAGAGACTTCATATAAATTATACCAATCAGCAGCAGCAGAGGGGAGAAAACCCACAAAGCTCTCACAAGTGATACTTTCTTACAACTGATATACACAAGTTCTCAATCCTGGCAAAACAGTGCTGGGGAGGGGGCTGTCATCACAAAGCCGGTGCTGGGCTGCAGCATGGCCGCCTTTGAAAATGCACGCCATCATCTTAATAATGCATCTGGGGGAGACGTGGAAAATCACAGTGTGGAGGGAGCCTGCAGAGTGCCAATGCCCGGAACACTCGGGGGCAGAGCGAGCGATGCAGCCTCTGGAAGGAGCATCTGGAAGCTGAGCAGCACGTGCCAACATCCACGTGCTCCGGCTCTCGCTGTCTCTCTTAGAAGGGGTCAGTTTCTGGACCAGCGCCCCTTCCGCCACCCATGGTGGCTTCCGATGTGCCCCCATGTCCACTTATCTTGGTCCCTACAGGGCCTGGCCCTGGGTCTGTCTGAGGGGGTCTAGCTGAGAAGTGGAGATGAGGGCCTCACAGATGCAAAGACCCCAGAGCTCAGGGGAGGGGAAAAGGACAGCAGCAGTGATCCCAAAAGCCCATCTGGACAGGGTCCTCTGCCTGCTCAGGGCATCTAGGACACAGCCACGTGGCTCCTGCTGCGCTGCCCACTTCAGAAAGTTCCAGCAGATCTCCTGACAGCTCCAAGGGCTCACCCTAAGCACCCCCTGCAGGCCAGGCGGGGATGTGGGATGAGCAGAGGCCCGAAAGAGCCCCCTGCGCTCTGTGCTGTCAGTAAGATAACATGTGTCACCTTCTGCCAGGACTGCTGGGCGGGGTGGCGTGGGGGTGTGGAAGCAGACAGCCACCTGGGAAGCCCTCCCGCTCCTTCCCACCCACCATCCTGGAATCCTCAGGAGATCTGCTGGGGCCCAGAACACTCCTAGGTCCACATAAGATGCGGAAAGCAACTTCCCACTTTTTTTTTTAAAGAGACCTTGCTCCATCGCTCAGGCTGGAGTGCAGTGGGGCAACCACAGCTCACTGCGGCCTTGAACTCTGGGGCTCGAGCGATCCTCCTGCCCCAGCCTCCAAGTAGCTGAGACCACAGGCACACACCACTACAAGTCCGGCTAATTGTTGAATTTTGTGTAGAGCCAGGGCCTTGCTGTGCTGCCCAGGCTGGTCTGGAACGCCTGGCCTCAAGCCGTCCTCCCGCTTTGGCTCCCAAAGTGCTGGGATTACAAGATGGGCCACCACAGCCAGACAAGTTCCCACTTTTTGGAATTCTGACGTAGAGACCTGGAAGGCAGTTTTCATCAACAAAAGCCGAGAATTAGGCCTGGAGGGGCGGGGAGGACAGTGCAGTGAGGCCCCTCGGCAGCCCTGCTGGGCAGTCCAGCAAGGGCCTGCAACCTCGAAGTCAATCCCTGTCATAATCTGTTAAATAGCGCTTGTCAAATACAAAACAGTAGAGGTGTGGTGACGCGCACCTGTAATCCCAGCTACTCGGGAGGCTGAGGCAGGAGAATCGCTGGAAGCTGGGAGGCGGAGGCTGCAGTGAGCTGAGATCTCCACTTCCCTCCAGCCTGGGGGAGAGAGCGAGACTCCATCTCAAAGAAAGAAAAAAAAGTGCATGTGATAGGGCAGCTGCCACAGGTTTGAGGCTGTTGTCACCTGCAACCCGGTAAGATCCAAATCCCTGGGTTACTGGAGATCAAGGAGTCCCAACTATCAGCTCAGCGTGTGTCCTGCTGCTGCTCAGAACCCTTGCCGGCTCCCTGTGGCCTTGCTGACCCACTGCCCAGCCAGGCGGCACGTGTGGATGCCCGGCATAGCTAGCGGTGTCTTCAGAGATGGACGCAGAGACACCCATGACCTCAGGGCACCCACTGCTAAGTGTGGACGAAAGCACATTGGGAGGGTGACAGAGTGCTGCAGGACAGGCAGCCTGGGAGGAGCGTGTGCTCTGAGGAGCTAGCAGATCCGTTTGCGGGGTGGGGAAGGCTTCCCGGGCCAGCTCTGAGCAAGGCAGACCTCGGATCTGGGCAGGCTAAGCCCAGAGGGCATCCAAGCAGAGGCGGTAGTGTAGCAAGACACAGAGGTCAGAGAGCTGGGTGTGGCCCCGGATGTGGCAGGGCTGGGCCGGTGAGGGGCACTCACTCAGGGGCCCCTGCCTGGGGGTCCTGATCTTGCTCCCCCAAGAACTCATATAAACATGTGGTTTGGGGTTTGGACTCAGACATCAGGGCCGTGCCCAAGGATGTGGAGGAAGGAAGTGTCAGCAGGTCGGGAAGAGGCCCAGAGGCTGGCCAGTGAAACACGGGTCAGAGAAAGTGGGGGTCACGACGTGCCCAGCCAGGAAATGAACATTTCATTCTAAGGGACACAGATGCTCCTTCCTGTGGGCGGCCGAGCCTCTCCTGTGGGTGCAGGCCTGTTGTTTGGTATTCTTTGGCTACCTTTTCTCCCTGAACCACTGCCATGACACGGAATTAACTCGTGGAACTGAGAACAGGTGGCAGACACGGGTAAGAAACGTAAATGACCCAAGTGTCCCCACTGGGCCAGGGGACAGGGACGCAGGGGAGCTCAGGGCTGCCTGCTGGTGGGAGTGTCCCAAGCCTGGGCCCAGCTGTGTGTCAGGAGTGGGGTATGCCCCACTGGTGTGGCAAGGGATGAATTGAGGCCTGTGAGGGTGTCTGCCCCCTTGGCAAACCCCCCTGACCTCCATCTAATGTGCAATGCACCTGGGTGCCATCAGCCCCTGCAATGCCTGCCTGCCTTCGGATGCTTCCGGGATTTCCCCAGCCGCTCACCTGTGGCCAGAAGCACACGGAGCATATTTCGGCTCAAGCCATTGCTTGGAGTCTCGGGGAGCAGAGAGAATGGTTTCTATCTGTGACAGTAGCTACTTTTTATAACTCCACTTTACAGATAAAAGGCCTCATTTACTACAAGAGTTAATGTCTCATAGGACAAAAGAAAATAAGTTTGGTGTTTAAGAAAGTGGAAAATATAATTTTCCATGCATTTTTCCTAAGAATCTCAGCTGAACTCTGCTACCAGAATGGTCCCTTTTCTATTTAGAAAATCAGGGAGTGATTGAGAAAACCCTTTAATCTTGCTATTTTACCCCCTGTGAACATTTAGGGAAATATTATTAGGCAAATAATGATGAAAGCAAAGACGACTGTTAAGTTTAGGTCTGGGAAGATGGTGGCACCTCCTGGAGATGACCTGCTCCCTCCCAAGGCTCCCACAGGATGGACTCCAGGTCACAAACCCAGGGCCTTAGCTGCCCTTCTGTGGGTGCTTGCCCCTGGACCTGCTGGGAGCTGCTGGGGAAGCTCCTCATTTGCTTCTGAAATGCAGCTTCCCTAGGCTTACGGGACTTTAAGCTCCTTGGCACCAAGGCCAAGTGAAGTTGCTTCCTGACACCTCCTTTTGTCAATCAAGAGAAGTGGAAGCTTTAACAAATAAATGTGGGCATCACGGCTGACAAGGCGGCCAGGATAACCCAGGACAGATAAACGCAGTCCCGGTTCCAAACCTCGGCCAGCGGGAGCTTGGCATTTCTGGCTGGGGTGTATTTTGCATTTATAATCTAGGATTAATAGTTTTGAAGATTTAAAATTAGAAAACCGGTGTTCCTTCGGTTTATGTGAATTCTGGCTTGGACCTCCCTTGGCCGGGCCTCTGGGGGCCGAGAGCACAACCTCTCAGCTTTCCAGGCTGCTGCCGTGCCTTTGCCGACACAGATGCCAACCGGGCAGGCTTCTCACTCTGAGGAAGTTTCATCAGCGGGTCTTCAGGCTCCTGCAGCCCGAGGAGTTTCATTTCATGTGGCGTTTCCTTCAGAGACTCTGGGCGGAGGCTGCATCTTCCTGCTGTCTCTCCCTCCCTGGGACAATGTGGCGGAGAGTGATGTCCAGCCGAAGAACCCTGATTGTTCTAGAACACAGCAATGGGCGGCTTCCCCACTCACTGGCTCAGGCGTTACTGGAATGATCACAGAGGCCACTGAGCCTGGGCAAACCCTTCATGGCACAAAGCATCATACACAAGACTCACGACAGGCAGCCCCGCGCCCTCCATGGCAGCGGCCCCGGGACTCCATGTTACTGCTTTTCTCGGCTGGATGTGTCAGGCCTGTGATCACGGCCTTGGGATTAGACAAGACTTCATATGTAGCTCAGCCGCCACTAGCTCTTTCTGCCCCCCCACTCCCTTGCATTCCAGGGCAGAATCTGTGTGCTTAACATATTAAAGGGAACCCAAGAAAACTCAGGGTGCAAAATTTCCTAGCTTCTTATTTAATGATGTCAGAGGTCCAGGGTTGCTGAAAGCCAGGCTGGAGAGGGAGAAATTCATTTCAAGGGGGTGCCTCCCGATCTCAACACCTATGCTTACGCAGATACTTGAACACCTTGTGATCTGCAGAGCCAGGGAGCGGAGCGCGGGAGGAGCTGGTGGGATTCGTGGTGTGGAGACTGGGGCCTCAGCACCTGGCAGGGAGCAGAGGGGACCGCCTTTCCCTGGGAGGCTTGCTGCAGAGAAATGTCGGCGTCAACACGGTACCATGAACACGGTGAGAGCTGCCTCCTTAGAATGTGCGCTCAGCAGCAGGGAAGACATTCCGCAGCCACTCCAAGTGCTGATCACCCAGCGGCGAAGCACAGCAAGATCAGGAGTTTATGAAGGTAGCAATTACAAACACTCCAACATCTTAAGTATGTATTTAGTGGATATATTCTTTTAACGGGGCTCATTTTCCCAACACTGCAAAGCAGGGTTTAATTGCGCACAGCAAACGTTCTCTCTGCACATGAGCTCTGCTTTCCATCTCTTCCACAAGCGAGTTTTCTGCCAGTTATTTTGGGGGCTTTCAAGCGTGGTTGTGGGGGGCTGGGTCTGCAGGGATCATCGTCGGGTGGCCACAGCCACTCAGGTCAATGCTGCCAAGCTCCCAGATCCACTAGCCTCTGCCCAGAGTGGGGGACAGGTTTTCAAGGGCCTTCCAGGTGTCTCTGAAGTCCTGGGTTCCGGTCCTGCCCCTGCGTCCTAGCTGTGTGACCTGGAGCAAGTGGCTTGTCTTTGTGCCTTGCTTCGGGAGGGTCGCAGCATGAGGTCCCTAAGGGAGTCCCTGGGGTGGTCTCAGGGGCATCAGCCCTCACTGCCTACAAAGTGGCCTTTCCTGCCCCTGTTCCACAGATAGGGGACATGCAGGTGGTCGTCCTCAGCAGGGAGGTGAGGTCCTGCACCTCACACTGAGCACCTTCCCAAGCTCATGTGGGCCCAGCACCAGGGGCTGAGCTCTTCTGGCTTGGCTGTGCCTAGAGCAATTGCTCTGCATTCTCAGGAATGGGGTGGCCTGGGAGCCAGCCTGCACCAAACATACATGGGGCCCTGCTACATGCTGGGCTGGGGAGATCCTGGTGATTGAGGCGAGCCAGGGCTTCAGTTGCTCCCAGGGACACTGGAGACTACCCTCTGTGCAGGGTTTGTGGGGCAGGATAGGATCGTTGGTCATTTATTATACTGGAGAGGATTGGTGAACCAAGGAGGCCATGGGGTCGCTGGCAGCCAGGCACAGCTTCCTGGGAAGAGTCACAGCTTTGTCAAGGGAGAGGGAACAAGGCGAGAAAAGAAAAATAAACAGAAATGAGCTGGAACCCCGAAAGAGGCCCAGGCACCGAGTTCCTGCCCTTCTGATGTCCAGAGTGTAAGCCCTGATCTCAAGGCCCTGAACCAGCAGGACGGCCAATCCTGCATCCAGGCCCTGCCCCAGGAGCTGGGGATGCGGTGCTCACATAGCATTTGGAATCATACACTGGGGTTTGAAGCCACTGCCTTCCAGCTGTGACACCATGGACAAGCCACAGCCTCTCTGAGCCTTGGGTCCCCATCAGTGGAAAGAGACTGTCCCCAGAGTCCCCACAGGATGCTCACTTCATCTCCCAGTTCCTGCCACCAGCACACGCGGGACACTGGTGAGGGGCAGGTTAGGAGGCCCAGTGCTCAGCACCTAAGTGTCCAACTAAAGGGCCCCATCAAGATTACTCTGGGCTCCTCAAGGGAGTGAGGACACATGTGGACTCCCGAGGGTGTGGCCTCAGGTGGGGGAGATCCTGGCGTGAAGTGGGGGACCTCCAAGGCTCCAGAGGGAGTTCGTGAACCATTTTAACCGGCCACCCCACCGCAGCCTTGTTCACACAGGTAATTCTCAAAACTCCAGGAGTTTGCTAAGGAAATTAGAAATCCTGTTTGAAGTCTCTGGCAGTAATAATGTAAGACCGTGCTCTCTCTGAAAAGGAAGACAGCAGGATGTGGATCGCCTTGGGCCTCCTATCTGCACATAGAGACTCCCAGCCCCGCAGCCCGGAGAGCCTCGGCAGGGCACATCCGCACTTGGACTTGCAATTTCCCACAGAGTCCTCATGTGGCCGCTCTAGGCCTGTGTGTTACAGGCAGCCGTGACTTCTCCTGATTGTTCCTGGACGTGCAGGTGAACTGCAGGAAGAAGCCTTGCCCAGCCTTCACAGCCTGGGAGCACGGCCCCTCCTCTTACATATTTGGGATACAGTAGTTGAGGGAGGGATGGGAGGTCACAAGCATTTCACACAAATATAAATCATGGCAAATGCACACATCTAAGTCCAACTCCCTGTATCAGCCCCAAAAGGCACTGGTTGACAAGGAGCCGTCTTCTACATAACTGCAGTTAATATCTGCTGGTCAGTGACAATTCCACACCAAGGGCAGGGCATGTGGTCATGACATTTTAAGGCTATATTTGCAATGGTTTGACTGAAAATACAGACCATGTATGGAGCTGAAATTCTCTCAGGGGGTTAAAGGATACATCAAAGAGAGAGGTGGGAGCCGGTGCAGTTGGTACCGGGCCCAGACTCATCTCCCTGCGCAGCGAACCCCTTCTCCAGCTGCTGGGGTGGCTGCTAACAGCTCACAGCTGCTCCTCCTCAGGAGAGCTGCCCTTGGCCCATGGGAGCTCCACCTAAGTGGCCCAGCAGCCCAGGGCCAGTGATGGCTGGAGGGCCGGGACCTCAGGCCAGCCTATGTGTCTCAGCTCTGGCAGGGATGAGGCTGAGGCTGTCTCTGGCTGTGACCACGCCCTCCCTGAGCTGTCCCCTACCCCACCACTTTCCTCTCTGATGCCTCGCCCCCAATAGCATGCAGCATAATCCCAGTCTCAGCTCTGCTTCTAGAAAACTCAAGTGAAGCTGAGGCAGCCACCTTGGAGCAGATGAGCTAAGGCACGATGGGAGTGCTGTGTCCCCACAGTGGGGGAGGAACAGAAAAGACCAGGGTAGGTGGATGGGAAACCACACAGGGCCTCAAACGCAAGCCCAAGCAGGGAGTCTTAAGGACGGCAGGTGACCAGGTGTGCTGTCTCAGGCCTGTAATCAATGGAAAGTTTGGGAGGCCGAGGCGGGTGGATCACCTGAGGTCAAGAGTTCAAGACTAGCCTGGCCAACACGGTGAAACCCCATCTCTACTAAAAATACAAAAATTAGCTGGGTGTGGTGGTGTGCGCCTATAGTACCAGCTACTCGGGAGGCTGAGGCAGGAGAATCGGTTGAACCCAGGGGGCAGAGGTTGCAGTGAGCGGAGATTGCACCACTGTGCTCTAGCCTGGGTGACATTTCAAAAAAAAGAAAAGAGAGAGAGAAAAAGGACAGCAGGCAGCCAGGGGTGTGACCCTGGGTGGCAGTGGCTGGGCTCACTTGTGGGCTGGTGGGCACCGCTTTCACAGCAAGGCCAGGAAGCCCCGGGGCGTTCTGAACCAGGAACAACCATTTTCCCATTTCTAACTGGTGGATGCCACCCTTCTGAAAGGAGCTTCCTTTCCTCGTGGCAGAAGCAAACATCTAGGCGTCTGTTGTCTTTCCTTGCTGCAGATGTCAAAAGTGTGATCTTGATTTCAGGCAAATAATGGTCACTGCTCTTTCTTCTGGGCTGTGTCTGTGTGAGCTGGGAACGGGCGTTTCATTCCCAGCCCTGATTAGGGCGGTCTGGGGCTACTGGCATGTGGATCCCAGCTTTCAGGAAAAGCTCCTTGCCAAAGCCTGAGCCGTTCGGATGCTTCCTCCAGCAGCTTTTCACTCCACCTGGATCACATCCTCAGCAGGACCGGATTTACTTCTCTCTCAGAGTTTGGGGATGTTTGTATTTTTTAGAAGTGTGGTTTCTGTTGTTCTTCCAGAGCAGCAGGCCTGACAGGCAGCGGGGCTGCTGAGGATGTGCTGTCACCACCGTGCCGTCAGTTTTACAGGGGAGGAAGAGCCGTGGGTTCGTCTGATGGATTCCTTTCTAGCTCCCGTTACAAATGCAGCACCATTTGCAGAGCAGGGTGATGTCAGGCTCTGCAGGCTCCTGCAGCCCTAGCCTCGAAACTGTTGGCAGCGGCCACACCCTCTGTGCTGGCTGTGATCTGGAAAAGCCAGGACAAAGGCAGGTGGCTCCACTGAGCAGCTGAGACTGGAGAGGTGACCACCGAGGTGTCGAGGGTCCGAGTTCTTGCACACTGCGGGCCCTGCTTGGTTCTGCCCTGGCAGCCAGATCCTGAATGCAGCCAGATCCTGAATGCAGCCAGATCCTGAACACTTCATCTAGCTGCAGAGTACTGATGTTTTCCAAAATTAAATGTTTATAGCCTTGGGGTGGTTCCTGGCCTATTAGGGGCCTGGGGAGTATTGATGGCAGCGGGGTGAGCAGGGCAGGAGGCAGGGTGAAGCGGGCACACAGGCCAGGGTTCTCTCAGGCCTCCCATGTGCCTGTGGCTCATGCATTCTGGCTCCTGTAAAAGCTCCCTTGCTCCTCCCCCTGGGTGTGAGTAGAGCGGGTCAGAACTTGGGTCTGAGAAAGCAGGTGGGAAACACAGCCGAGGGCAGTTTTTGCTGGAAAGAGTCCTGGTAGGGGCACGAGGAACTCTGCCGCAGACACACGCAGCAGGCCCTTGGGGGTGACAGCCACGGCGCAGCCACCCCGACTGGCCTGGGGGACAGCCACATCATTCCTCTGTCTGCACCCATGCAGTCACGCCGGGCTGGGGCCTCTCCTGGGGGTGGCCAGTGGGATGTTAGTGGGCTAGCCTGGCCTCCCTCATGGGTCTCTGTCTGTCCTGAGAACAAGTCTGGGATCGGGTGCCCCCCCACCCCACCCCGTCCGGTTCTGACCAACGCCAGCCAAACCCCTGGATGCATGAGAAACACACTTGTGGTTGGATGCCATTGGGGTTTTGAGGGTGGTCGTCATGCAGGATTACCATGGCAATCAACAATTCATACAATGGTCTTCTACAGGGCAACCAGGCCATCTCCCTCCCC
This sequence comes from Plecturocebus donacophilus, assembly GCA_004027715.1. Lineage (NCBI taxonomy): Eukaryota > Metazoa > Chordata > Mammalia > Primates > Pitheciidae > Plecturocebus > Plecturocebus donacophilus. Next base: position 18,904 of record PVKP010038331.1, read on the forward strand.
TGACTGCAACCCCCAACAGCCTCCTGTGCAACTGAGAACAACGCACACACTCCTCACCACGGCCTGTCGCCCACAGGGACCCCCACCCCGGCTGTCCTCTGGCTCGCCGGCCTCAGTCCTGGACACTTGCCTCGGCTTAGGCACTTGTTGGTTGTACCATTTGCAAGCATGGAAGCTTCTGCCTTCGTCCAGTCAGCCTCCCAGCAATGAAACACATCACCCCAGTTAGAAAATAGCTGCTTTCTACCCGAACTCCTCCTGGCATTAAAATACCGGTTCCCAGCTTTGGCCTCTTCCTCTGTCCCTTGTCACGCAGTCCAGGGCACAGGCACATCTGCAGCTGGATCCAGCCATGCCTGTGTGCTTGCAGCCTGCTTTCCCTCCTCCAGGCGCAAACACTCATTAGTCCCGTGTTGAGCGTGTGTGGCTATAATCACACTTAATCATCTAGCATACTGGGACTTTGATCTTTAATGAGATGTCACTCGTTTTCAGGATACGTGGAATTGGGAATTGGTTTTAGTCATGTAATCCACACAGAATAACAGGTAAGCTTGTCTTCCTGGGTATCATTTGCAATTTGCCATGACATTTAAGATCACGGATCGATTTGAATCCCAAGTTGCACAGATGCGTCACACCCATCGTCCCCCCGACGACCATCCCCGGGACGACCACGGTGGGTCCCGACAGAGTTCTTCCTAGAAACACGTCTGAGCAGTGCGGGAAGAAGGACACCATCCCCATGAGTGGAATCAGATCACACAGAAATCATTTCCCAGTCAAAGGGCAGAGCCCAGAGGACCCCTGACCACATGCCTGCAGCCACGGACACAGGCATTTCCTAACCTGTCAGGCATCCCCGGCTGGGACTCGGGATGCTTTCTGTGGTAAGGGGTGGGGCACATGCTTCTTTTAGACAATAACATGACTTATTTATTCACATTGTATTTATTCTGGAAAGTCACGTTCTCTTTATGGCTACTGATGTTTTGTTGTTGTTGTTGTTAAACAATGACTCCATTAAATGTTTGAAAAATGAGTTGATTTAAACAACCACATCAGGGGATCAAGAGTATTCTTGGAGCCCAGTCTAAGATGGAAGTGGCAGGTGGGAGTGGGAGCTCGCCCTCAGCCAGCGCCTGGACAGCATGCAGGGACGTGGGCTGGACAGGAGCGGCTCCCATGCTGGAAAGGCAGTCACAGGCTCATAGCATGGGAGGGGCATGGTGACGGAGACGGTGCTCCGAGGGCAGTGTGGGGCTCTCTTCTGTTTCAAATCGCATTAAGGAGGAATTTTGCATAAATTCCCTTTAATGTTCCGAAACATAGCAAGATCTAGGGGGGAGGCCGAGCCAGGCTGGAGACAAACCTGCACATCACTAAGATCTAGAGTTTGTCCTTAATGCGCCCAGACTCAAAATGAAGGCAAAAATGGAGGCTTTCCCCACTGACTGCAGGGTGGAGTGATTATAAATGTGTCTCTGCACAGAGACGTAGCTGTCTTTTTTATTTTTATTTTTTTTGCAGCTGGTGTTGCGACATTTGAAACAAGTCCAAGACAACAGATTGTACCCCTTAGGTTTGAAATCAAAGTGGGATTCTGGAAGTGAGGATTCCTCAGTAACCTGTCAGGGTGATCTTGAACCCAGGGCTGGGGCGGGACGTGCAGCTCTGTTCTCATCAGGGCCACGGTTCTGGGCCCCTGTGGCCTTCCTAGGCTGTGGACCCAGTGCTCGGCTAAGGATGATTGGTTTCCATGCTAACCACACTTGCTGGTCTCAGCTCAGTTGTGCCGGGATTCCTGGGAGCTGGATGGCCGGCTATTGTCAGGGCTGGAGGGGTGCAGGCTCCTTGCTGGGTCCCTGAGGCGGCACCCAGCACACCCAGCACAGTGCTGGATCACGCTGCATCCCGACAGGCCCACAGCCCGCTGCCCAGTGGCTGGCCTCTAACCTAACGAAAGCAACAGTACTGAGCATCCTGCATCCATATGTGCCGTGTGTGGAGACGCCCCATCGCCTCCCCTCCTCTACTGCAGAACTCCCAGCTAACC
>PVKP010038332.1:0-20958 GCA_004027715.1 Plecturocebus donacophilus
CCTCCCCCCCACTGTCCCTCCCCTATTTTCCCCCAACATACCCCAGCGTATAGTGCTCCCCTCCCTGTGTCCATGTGTTCTCATTGTTCAACACCCGCCTATGAGTGAGAACATGCGGTGTTTGATTTTGTGTTCTTGTGTCAGTTTGCTGAGAATGATGGTTTCCAGGTTCATCCATGTCCCTACAAAGGACACAAACATCCAAGATTTTAACGGTGATGAAGATAGTACATTCAAATTTATCTTCTTGATTTTTCTAAGCACTTCTAGTGAGCCAGTATTCATAAAAATGTTAAAAGACAGGAGAAGAAAAGACACAAGATAAACAATAATTTGGATAATTTGTAAATTGATATTTTATTCTTGACTTCTTGAGAATTCATTGTATATGCCATCCCTCAAAAATAAGGAAAACCATAAACAAAAATTCTGGTCTAAAATATCTTGGCAGTAATGTTTGCTTTTCGTTGTCTTGAATATTTTAGGCAAATTTTCTATTAAAATGGATTGCAATTAAATTATTTTGCGCAGAAATGTGTCTTAACCTTTGATGAAGTTAATCATTTTAGCCTTTTTAAATGCTTAAACTGTTTCTTAAAATGACATCCAATTGTGGCATTGCCACTTGTGGAGGTTCACATGCTCTTGATGCATAAGGATTTGACTTTCTTTTTTTTCCCCCCATTCAGTGAAAACATGATCGATTCAGTTTTATCCCCATGCAGAATGCCACTGATATGATGCCACATGTACCCTATTTAGAAAAAATGCAAATTAAAAGGATATTATTTTTTCTGCAGTCAAAATTGTGCAGATGTAGATTTAAAAGACCACATGCGGAAAATTACTCAAGTAAAAATTTACTTACGCCATATTTCCTTTTCCACTGACAGGGAGCAGATTTACGAACACTAAACAGCCTTCATCAAAACAATGAAATGGCCAGTGTGGTTTTTTGATGACTTCATTCTGTCTTCCACGTATGCCCAAACCCTCTTAACTGCAGGTGTTTTTTCTGTACCCAATTATTTGGGGTCTCCGTGTTATTCCCAGGCATGCTTAGGTCATTCTGGTTTCCCAGGGCTTCCTTTAGGGCCTCTAGATATCCAAGTCCTCACAGTCTCATTTCTCAGCTTAGTCTGTCCAGACTCTCCAACATACCCCTGTCCCATTCTGCATCACAAGGCATCAAGACAGGGATTCAATATTGCCTAAAGCAGCATGGGCCGCTAACTTATCTGCAAAACTAATTTCTGTTAAGGCTCTTCGTTCTTTCATTCTCAGCTGAAATGTGTATATGGCAATAGGGGCCTCCCATGGACACTTCACTTTTGGAAGCTCTTGGGTGGTGTCACCATGAAAGACATGAGCGAGTAGAGAAAGATATTTGGGAATGTACCCGCTTCATGCAAAAATTGTGAGAACAGCCCTTGATAGATGGACAATGGTAGCTTCATTTAACAGGACTCTGGTAATAAAGTCTCTTGATAAAGTAAGCAAGACAATATTTATAAGCCAGTCCAGTCATTCATTCTTCCATGCATATATTTGTTCAGTACATTTTATTGTGCTAGGCCCTGGAGATACAGAAGAGAGGAGTTAGACACTCCATCTCCATGTGTGGTTTGCAGTCTAGCAGGGATGCACCCATGTGAGAGAGCTGTGCACCTGTTCAGCTTTGCTCATCCCTAGCCCAGCTGAAAACAGAATTAAGGACAGCAAGTAATGCTAAAAAAATAGTGCTGTTCATCAAGTGATGATTCAGATCACATGCCTCTCATTGTTCACCCCTGGACAAAGTTGTGAAGAATCCTGCATCTCAAGACTGCCATGTTATTTACTTGTTTAAATAACCTGGTAATCCCTTTCTCCTCATGTCAAATGCAAACACAGCATTTTCTCAGATTCTTACTCTTGCTTTTCTTCTTATTCTCCCTCTGCCAGGCTACAACTAATTGGATTGTAATTTTGTCCGCAATTATTATTCCTAAAATGACATTTATATTTGGAATTGTATTTTCTTTATAGAGAAATGGGTTAAAAATCAAGACACAATTGAAATAGGGAAAGAGCACCCTTAAAGTTATAGCTTAGCAGTAAGTGTATTTGTACATTGATAAATTGATCTTCCAAAGAGACTGTTTATGATTTTTGAAGTACCTAGTTTTTAGGTCTTTGCATTTAAGGAATCCATGTGTGGTTGGGAAAAGCACCTCAGTCTCTGCAATTCATATGTAGAGGCTTTTATAAGCCTCGTGAGATGTCTGTATTCCCTTCCTGGCTGCCCTATGCCTACTCTCTTGAACATCAGAAACACTGATGTTCAAGAACTTTCATTACCGTCATTTATCCTGGAGCTGTGTGACACCCAAGGCACAGTTCTAAGTAGTGATATCATTCATATTCAAGAGCAAGAATCGGATGCTCCTAAGCAAAAGTCCAAAACTGAGTGGCATTGTAATACTTTTGTTTTTTCAAATAAAGAGATTTATAAGATTATCTACAAATGCATGGCTGTATCTAAGTTTGCTAGCGTAATAGATGAATCATGGTAAACCTATTTCTAACATATTCCTTAGAACTTACTGTTTCTCCTTCTACTTCTTCATTTCTTGTCTTTAATGCTCATCCCTTTTTTCTTCTCTGTTCATGAATCTTAGAGCCCACAGATAACTGACACAGAATGTTGAGAGTAATAGGATACAAAAACTTATGGCATTTTGGAGATCTGGTAGTCCGTCCTCTGGACAATATTCCTAACATTTGTCTATTCTATCTGCTCTCATGGATTTTATAGACTAATTCCTAGCCAAAAAAAAAAACAAAAAAAAACAAAAAAACAGTCTCTATAGGAGAGCTTTACATATAGGCAAGGGATCTCTGAATGATTACTTTTTGAAAATATATTTCTAAAATACAAATTGAGTAACGTACTTCCCATAAACAGGTAAAAACAATGATTTATTTAAATAACCATTAAAAATTTGAAATGGACTCATAACAGAATGGTATTCTCAGAGCATACTGGAGCTATTTAATTCAGTGTTTGGAGTCCCAGGGAATCACAGGGCCATGGCATGTAAACTGTAGGTTCATATGTCTTCAAGTTGCATTACTGCCGGGATCTTCATTAGTAAAGGAGAGTAAGACTGCATTTTATAGTGTTTTGCTCTTTTAATAACCATCTTGTGAAGTTGGCAAGACGATACTCCCCACTTTGTAAATGAGAAAAGTGGGATTCAGAGTCAGTAGTGATATATGAGGACGCTGCAAATTCAGACCAGCTTTCCCTAGATAACACTTTGCCAAGGGTGCCACGATTCTATCAAGTGCCTGGGCCATGAATTCACTTTCTTTCCCTTTTTTTCTTTCACATACATATATGTTCAATATATGTAAAGTCAGTGCTATCACTTGTCTCCATTTTTGTCACCCGCTGAGGTGACAGGCAGTCTTCCAGATCTTAACTTTTCACATTAGATGGTGCAGAATACTAATTTTGAATCCTACTTCTATCATAAGCAAATGTTCCAATGCTAAACATATGGTCAAAAGTAATTAAATACATACTTTGCTTGATATTTCAGAGAATTGACTTTCCCCAGTAGAAAGGATTTTGTGAAATGAGTGATTAAATTAATGGAATACCATAGAGTATGTTTATGAGGTTGGTATGTAGTAATGGCAGAAAAAATAAACACAGAGAGTGATGTTTTGTTGTTCTGAGGTATTTATTGTCCTTGACTATTATCCAGGAACAGATGGCAGAGGCTGTCAGCTGGGTTATGAGGCCCCAGCAAGCAGGAAGTAGGTGATGATAAATGGCTGGTAATTTCCCATAGTGGAGCCGCCATCCAGAAGGCACTGCTGAAATGAATTGATGCGGGGCTAAAACATCATCTCTGGAATTTTGTCCAACATTTCATATTTTTTCCTTAAGAAAAGCAAAATACAGAAGTCTTGTCCTTTGCCTCTATGAAACCTTCAGAAAACTGACAACAATTTGTTGGTTCCATAAACAAAATTATTGGCCTTGTCTAAGGGTGAAACCTCATATTTCTTCCAAAATATGTTGGAATTATTTTTTCCTTCTGAAAACACTTGGGTTTACTGAATATTTTTTTTCTTTACTCACTTTTTGCCATCTTAACCTTGATTTGGTTGGTTGGTTTGGTTAAAAGTTTGATCTAGAAATTGTTCAAATTTATTTGAATCTATTTTCAGGTAAAAGAAGGAAAGATTTATTTGATTTATTTAAACAACTGATTATTAAAATAGATGAAACATATCTCTTTTGTTCAAAGGAGATTGATGTCTTAATATAGTAAGCAAGGTTCTATTATGAAGTCAGAATAAGTTAGAATTGCAGTTGTATCACATTTTATCTGTGTGTCTACAGCCAATAATTTTATCTTTCTGTACCTTTTAGAAGCCAACATTTATAGCAGGTAACAGGCAATTAGGAAGTGGTAGCCTGTCTGGACGTGATGGCTCACACCTGTAATCCCAGTACTTTGGGAGACCAAGGTGGGTGGATCACAAGGTCAGGAGTTCAACACCCATCTGGCCAATATGTCTCGATAATTGAAGTATCAAGATGTAACTTCTGGGCTGGGTGTGATGGCTTATGCCTGTAACCTCAGCACTTTGTGAGGCCAAGGCAGGTGGATCACTTGAGGTCAGGAGTTTGAGACCAGCCTGGCCAACATGGTGAAACCCTGTCTGTACTGAAAATACAAAAATTAGCTGGGCGTGGTGGCAGGCACCTGTAGTGCCAGCTACTTGGGAGGCTGAGGCAGGAGAATTGCTTGAACCCAGGAGACAGAGGTTGCAATGAGCTAAGATCCAACCACTGCACTCCAGCCTTCACTCTGTCAAAAAAAAAAAAAGTGGTGGCTTAATATGAAGAAATAGTGATGATAACAGTGATAATAATAATAGCAATACCATGCAGTGGAAGAAGCAGCCTGTAAAATAATCCAAAGGACCATAATGGGAGGAAAGTGCAAGTAGATATAGCCACCCAGCCTGTGGGCTTCACGTGGAGTGAGGCAAGGCACAGATACCTCCCAAGTAAGTGACTACAGAAATGATAGTGAGATCTACTTGCTGTCAGAGGTGAACTCCTCCATATATCACAAGTGAAAAATACAAAAAATAAAAAGTATGAGGGCTGTTTAATCAATACTTAAGTATATTTTAACATTATTTAATGCAGTAATAAGGGATCAGAATAATCTGATACTTGACGTTCCCACAAGAAGCAATCATTTAAAAGCCTCTTCTAATTGTTGTCCATCTTAAACATATTAATCACTGCTTCCTTGAGGTTTAATTTATGATGTTAAACTGCAGGTGTAAATTGATGTATGAATATAGAAAAATATTGGTTTTTCAAGTCCAAAATTGAGTAGAAAAAATGCTCATATTCTTTTTTTTTAAATTTTTTTATTATACTTTAAGTTCTGGGGTACATGTGCAGATCGTGCAGGTTTGTTACATAGGTATGCACATGCCATGGTGGTTTGCTGCCTCCATCCCCTTTTCGTCTGCATTAGGTATTTCTCCTAAGGTTATCCCTCCCCAATCAAGGATTAGAAAACATTTAGTCATAAAGACACATGCAAACATATGTTTATTGTGGCACTGTTTACAATAGTAAAGACTTGGAACCAACCCAAATGCCCATCAATGATAGACTGGATAAAAAAGCTCATTTTCTTAAACAGGCATGCATTTAAATATTTTCAGTAATTCCACCCTGCAAGTACCGTTCTTATTATTGATAGCTTTAGACTATCCAACTTTCCAAATCACAGTTTCTGTTAAATCTCTTAAATAACTGATATATGTCTAATTTTCATGTGTATCAGGTACATATTAATCTTACATTTACAGGTGATTATTTGAATAACTTCCTTTTTTCTATGTGTCATTCATTTCAGAAAACACATTTGTTTCACAAACAGGGGAGGGAGACAATTTATTGAGAGTCCATAGGTTGTAGCACATTTTAAAACAATTTTCTATAAATTAAAATTATAGATTCTATATGTTCAGGAACCAGAGACCCTTCAGAATTTAATGTAATGTTCTGGATGGCAGTTCGGCCTCATTGCTATACACTCCCTTATGAAAGACAAAGGAAATTTAAGATAATTTTTTTTTGTCCTTACAATAGGGGTGTAGAAAACCTGTCTCTTTACATGGGAGTCAAACAAGAAAAAATTAAGAGAGAAACAGATGGGCAGGGAAAAAGCTGCATTCAGTGGCAGTGGGAGAAAGGTTACAGGGTATTTTGCTAGATTGTAACTCTTAGGGACACATATTGCTTTGAAAATTTGCACTCCTGTAAAACGTATACATATAAACTCTGTGTAATAGTTCCTGGAGTTTAAGTACTTCCAAAAATGTCTGTCTACTGATACCAGGTCAAGAATCCTGAGTCTCTTTAGGTAACAGAATTCTGATAGTCATATGTGCTTACAGTGTATTTTTAATATCAGTTACACTGAGAGCTCAATTTGTTTTATTTCTAAAGTTGCAAATCTTGAAACTAGTCTTAAAATCACAATATCCATTTTAACAGTATCGTTCTGATGGATCACTCTTGTTATATTTTATCATTGGCCACACATCCAAAAGACAGAAAATATTTAAAATATGGAAACAGAGGTCATGCGTGTTTTGCCACATTATACTTCATAATTTATAAGTGATCTGAACGAAAAATCCTAGAAAAAAAGTTTAACTCCTTTGTCAATGTAAAAATGTTGATAAAATTATTTGAACATTTATCTAGATCCTGAAGCTGAGAAGTACATCATTAAACTCATTCTTGCAAAAATACATATGTATTGTAAATCTTAAAATTTGTAAATTATCTATTTTTATAAACATATTTTGTTTTATAAATAGTATAATGTTATATATCTATATGTCTTATCTATCAAATTCAGAATATTTACTTCTGACTCACTAAAAGAGACAGAGAAAACAGGAAGGAAATTGTAATGAAATATTTCAAGAAATGTCCCTGGAAATGAAACTATCCCTACCCCTAGATGCATTAGTGAGATATTTCAATCCATTAATGATGAAAGGATGATTCCAAAAGCTTCCAGAGAGGTGAGGAAAGTGATATACAAGGAATCAGGGGTCAGAATGGCTTTGGGTTTCTCAACAGCAAAGCCCAGGTGAGAAAGCAATGTAAGGAGCAGCGCGTGGATGTGCACCATAGACTCATTTTAGGCTACACATTGATTAAACGTGAAAGTTTCAAACTGTCTGAATTATACATTATTTTATTTTTACTTAGGGGAGTTGTAATGAAAGTATCATTCTTAGAATTCTTTGCTCTTAAATATGAACTCCACATTTCAAGTATACACATTTGCTTAAATGTGTAAGAAATGTTTCATGTATATAATTTCAAATTTACTTTGAATTTTTCTTTACATTAAAATATGAGAAAAGAAACAATTTGTAACCATCTGTTGAAGTTGAAACAATCTTCTTTAAATTCTGACCCGGTAGCCAGTCATGCTTTTTGCTCCAAATTCAACTGGCACTGCACTGTGCTTGATTTTTGACATTTCATGATTCTCTGCTGTTCCTGGATAGTTTGGCAAGGGTTGTCTTTTGGACCTGGAACGTTCTCAGCCTTTGGGACCAGATGCAAGTGTTTTCTGCCTGTGAATCCCTTCCTGCCTCTCTGACAATGCAGGGGCACTCATATTTCCAGCATCACTGTCATGTCTGTTATTCTTTGTGGTATTTGTGTGTTTCTACAGTAGTGATAGGCTATGGACAAAGCAGAGCCCATGTCTTATCCAGGCTTGTACCCCAAGCCTTTCTTAATGTCTATTCAATGATATTCCAAGTCTTAATGTCTAATTCAAAGTCATTAAAAACTTTGAAAAGTGAATCTATTTTAAAGAATTTATATCATTTATGGTAATTTTAGGCACCATGATTCAACAAAATTATCTGTTTCATTGTTTTTAAAATTTTATATATAATGTAGATCATGTATTCCATATCCAGGGCTTTTGACTAAGCAACCTACAGCATTGAATAGATCAGCAACAATGCATAATGAAACACAGAATTCCTAGAAAACAACCTATAATTCTATAGTAAATGAATAACATGAGAAGTAAATGTCCAACGGGATCTTTTGTGGGAGTGATCACAATGGACTAAAATTGCTAGGAATTAGAACAATTATTATTATGGATTTGTATAGGACTGTAGATGAGAACAGTGACCAAAAATGCGAGACTATTTTAATGAACTGTGTGTGAATTGATGAGGGTCTGATTTGGTGTCAGAATAGAAAAATAGATACAATTTGCTTATGAAGAAAAATAGATGCAATTTGCTGGTTGTAATAGATATAGTTTGCTTATAAGCGGTACAGGGCTAAAGGACGTGCTTGCAAGGATATATCCATTATCCAGGCGTGTATTGGAATATACACTCATTTTGTTTTATTAAAGCTTGGTTCCAACCAGAACTAGATTGATGTTTACTTTGTTCATAATTTGAATCCTTCTCTCTTTACACAGTTTTCTTGTACTACACAAGGTTTTATGCATTGGTTTTTAATTAAATTAGCAAGACTGTTGATTTTGGAAGTTTATTTGACAAGCTGTGATTTCTTCCCTCTAGACAGAATGGATAAACACTGTTTTTATACTATTATACTTTCAAGACATATATAATAATTAAGATAAATGCTAAGTAGAAAGCTCAAAGGTATGAATCAGATACAGAATGATGGCATACCAAGTTACAGAGCTTTCCTTTCTTGACTCTGTTTCCCCTTTTCTGGCTGTTAATGGTGTTACTTTATTGTTTCTATGAAAACATATCACATGCTGACATTCATGCAATCCCAAGAAGAGACAATGACATAGTAATTGTCCAGCCTTTGACAAATACTGTCTTGAAACAGTGACCAGCTTGCGGTAGCCTCATCAAAATGAGTCCAAGGAACAAACAGTGCAAATAAAACAGGAGAAGTAACTCTATTTTTAAATTTTTTCTGGAAAAAAATAATTTCCTACTCTTGGCTTTCACAGCCAGAGCCTTTTACTTTGCTCTTATCTGGGTTTACCATATTTTGACTATTTTTCTCTGGTCTCCAACTCATTTAAAGCCTTTCTTGGCTCCCATTCAGACTGGCACCAACAAGGGCAGTGTTTCTCCCATTGTTAAGGTGAATCGTTCTGTTTATTCCTCAGCTCTTTCTCTTTGACTCTTGAATCATCACCAAGCCTCTACTCCTTGCTGGTCTAAACTTGGCTGTCTTTCCCACTGTTGTTAAAATGTTTAGTTATAATTTATAAAGAGAAAAACAATCTGTGTATTAAACATGATTCTCCAGAGTTTTAAGCTTGTTCCTCAAAACCTGAAAGAATATATGAATAATTTTATCAATTAGGCAAATAATTGCCTTCTCCAGTCCAGGCCCAAGAAATAAAGTCACAAGAAAGAAAACATTCCTTCCTTCATAAAACTGCTAGTCTTCAGGAAAGACTAAAATATCAGACATACTGAAAATAATGTAATTTGAGAGTGTGACGAGGACAATGAAGAAAACTAAAGCGGGTGATGATGTCATGCATGTGCAGTGGGGAAGTGTTACTTTTGAATGATCAGCTGGAGCAGGCCTGTGGGGAAGGTACCACTGGGCCTAGCACATGAATATTGAAGAGGGCAGGGTCATGCACACAATTCAGGCAGAGCTTTCCAGGCATGAAAATGACAGGTGCTAAAAGCCCTGGGATGGGAAATAGGTAAAAATATTAGGGAGCAAAAGGAAGACATTACTGGCGTTTGGTGTTTGAAAAGAAAGGCATCAGACCATGAGGTGAAAAGAGGGCAGGAAAGGGACACAAGTGGCCACGTGGCCAATGGGAAAGGTGGCCTGGATTCTCACAGCAGAGACTTTGCTTTTCTCATTACTCTGTCTGCAATGACCACATAAAGATGGAGACAGTATACTCAGGAAGAACTGAATGGATGTTGATTATGAAAGTGAATATTGTAGCCAGGTGTGCTGGCTCATGCCTGTAATCCCAGCACTTTGGGAGGCCGAAGCAGGCGCATCACCTAAGGTCAGGAGTTCAAGACCAGCCTGGCCAGCATGGTGAAACCCTGTCTGTACTAAAACCACAACATTAACTAGGCATAGTGGTGTGCACCTGTAATCCCAGGTACTCCAGAGGCTCAGGCAGGACAGTCGCATGAACTTGGGAGGCAGAGGTTGCAGTGAACTGAGATCATGCCACTGTACTCTAGCCTGGGCAACAAAGTGAGACTGCATCTCAAAAAAAAGTGAATATTGAAATAGAAAGGGGATTGTGGGGTGTTAGCACAGAAGCTGGAGAAAATTAGGGTTTATGGAATTCAGGTAAGGTACAATGATAGTTCGGAGCAGAGTGACAGTAATTGAAAAGGAATATGGTAGAAATAACTGGACTTGCTGCTGGCATATACATGAAAGATGGGAGAAGTGCAAAATCCAAGATAAGAATTATTTTTGGCTTGGGGCTCTAAAGGGTATCAACATAGCAGCATATTTAAGAAATGAAATACAAATCAGTTAAGAATCTATAATTGTCAACAGACAGTATAGTTCTACATATTCACACCAGTGGTTCTGTCTTCCAAAATTCAGGTGCTACTTAGATGACTAGTAGTTTTTATTATGTATATATTAGTGATAACTCATTTTAATATGTACTATGGAACACAGAGAGGTAAAAATAAATATGATTCATGTCACAATGATGTAACAATCTAGTTGATAGGTTATATATAAGATTTTCATTTATGGATAGCATCAAGGCAATATATAATGAGTATGAATTCAATGCCAGAATGATTACCTGGGCTGAGGTGGTTGTGGAAGAGGACGTAAAAAGAAGTTTTGAGACAGACTTCAAAACATATGTCTCATTCAAGTCAGTATAAAAGAGGAAAGCGTGTTAGGCCAATGAAAACATCACAAGAAAGGATGAAAATTTACTCTATTAGAATGTTGCATGAATTGGAAATTGACAAGAATAAAAATGACTAGTCCCAAATTAGCAAATTTAATTCAAGGCATGACTAATGTCAAACCAGTTAGAAAAATTGTACATGAGGGAGAACAGGGTACTGTGCTAGGGTAAAAACCACCAGAAAAATAACAATTGATGGATTTAGGACTTATTTGTAAAGAAAAAGTGGAGCAACATGTCAACAAATGGGATGATGACAGCAAGTAAGTGAAGAGCATCAGAAATTCAAATGTTAAGTTCCAGTGGCTGGAGATTGAACACCCAGTCGGTAAAAGGAGGAGGCAAGAATTAGGACAGGGTAGCACCCATCAATTTTTAGACCTGTAGAATTTCAGGTCTTGGTGAAATCCCACAAGAGATACTTTTAGATGAATGGAATCTCAAAGGGTTTTAGGCTGGAAATTTATATCTAAAGGAAAAGTATTAGAAGTGCTACTTGATTTTCATGATGAAAGGATGGAGGGTACTAATGAAAGGATGCGTGTCTCTAAGAATTTGGGCAGGATAGGAGCCCACTCGTGATGAAGGAAGAGGAAGAAGCCAAAAGTACACACGAGGTGAAAATGGAACTTGAAGAAATCTGGGAAGAAGCAGCATTCAAGAAGCTTATGGGCTTGGGAGGAAGAGTTTTAAGAAGGAGGTGTTCTTTTACAACATACAGGTCACAGAAAAGCTTGAGGGAGAGAAAATGTGACAAAAAGATATCTTCCGAATCAACTAATAAGGATATCTTCCCAGTAGAGATAAGAACACTTAGAACCATCTTTAAATCACACAGCTAATACATTCAGCCAGGACTAATATGTAGATTCCTTTGCAAAAGAATTATGAACATACCTTTCCTGGATCACAGATTACCTAGTTTGGGGTTTGCTACTAACTTTGATAATTTAGGATATTGCAGACATCTAGCTTTCTCTCCCAAACCCATGTTCCTTTCTTCCTGCTTTTGCATGCTGGCCTCTGAGAACATATATCAGCCCCTCCTTGCTGCTCGGTGTGGCCACGTGACCAGGTTTAGCCAACTTGAGAGGAACAGGCAGATCTGTGAGCTTTGCACATATGTTGCTTGAAATTGCTTGCTTTGTTTTTCAACTTTCCCCAGATCTTGAAGTTGGAGCTCAGACTCGATGGGGAATCACCTTCAAACATGTAGATGAGAATGATGAAATTTTGAAGTCCAGATTAGTTCCATCTTCTACCTCTGGAACTAGATGATGTCAAAGGTAGAAGATGGAAACTAACCTGGACTCCAGAATATCTTTGTGGAGCCAAGGTTTCCATGCCAGCCTGGTTTGCCCACTCCCAGTTTCTTTGTTTCTTTTTAATAAAAGTTTACATTTGTTATAAACATAACATTCTTGTTACAAAAATGTGCCTACTTTTGTCATAAAAATATGCCTGTTCTTTAATTTATTTGAGAGATTTGACCCTGAGTTTATTTAACTCCCATCCTTGTAACGTGGGCTCCTGTTTTCTCACTCTCATGAGAAGGCGTGTTCACAGAAGGTTTTGATCTTACATTGAGACTAGAAAATATTTATTCTCTGCACTTTTGTTTTTCCAAACTCGTCACTTTTCATTTTTAATATATGGCATGCCACTTCAAACCTGCCTTTATTGTGCCAGTTTTTCTTTCTTCTCAGAATGGCCTTTCCAATTCTTTGTCTGGCTTATTCTACCCTATTTCATAAAATCCAGATCATGAAGCCTTCCCTGAGTCACCTAAAAATTAATTATTTCCTTCCTTGGCCCATATGTATGTGACCTATATGCAAGACCCTATATGTAGTCCTGTTTTCTGATGTTTGTTTTCTCTACAGAATGGACTCCTTGTTGAGAAGACAGCATGACTTGTTTGTCTTTGGTTTCTCATCCTCATCCTGTAGAGTTCCTGATATGTGGTAGGCTATAAACTTAGTCCAAGTAAAGACGTAAGAGAATAGGAAAAACAAAACAAAAAACACTTTCTCTTTTTTTCAGGTAACAATTCTTTCACTATCAGGAATTTTAAAGCCAGGAAGGAAAGAAGTTAGCAAACATGTATAAATGAGCAATTCAATGGTTATTCTCTATAACAAGAGCCAGTCATTATCTGCAATGATAGGATTTGTCAGAGAGATTTTCTTTCATCATTAAATAGTAAAGCTAAAGAGGATGGTAAAGTTTTTCCAAATCGAGAAGGACAGAGAACATAATGAGGTTTGATCCCGTCACTGTTTTATTTATCCTTCTGCTCTTGATCAGGACTCAGACACAAAATGTGTTAAAACTGCACAAAGACACACACATGTGCACACACATGCATTCACACACACATACATATACACAGACACACACATTCATACACCTACACACATACATACATACACGTACAAACCCACACACATGCACACCACACATACTTATACACACACAAACACACACACACACACACATACACATACACATACACACCTCTTCCCAAACATACATCTATACACTTTGTTTCATGCCCAGACTGTGTTCTATGTCAATCTCAAACTGAAACCCAGAATCCAAGGCTTAATGCTACAGGTGAAAAGTAAAATCACCTTAAACCCTATGATTTTGTTAATATTACAGAATCTGATTTTTTCACACACTCTGTTCCACTACAGACTGATGGCTGAAAGTGACAGCCAAGCGTCCATCTTTAACCAAATGAAAAAATAGGAGAGAAGGAATCCCGAGGAATGCAAAGGGAGTGGAGGAAATGGGCCACATCCAGGAGGGAATGGCACAGCATGGGTGACGAGGGCAAGTTGTTTATATGGAGCCTTCTTGGCTTGCTATTTCCCAGGCAGCGTGCTACCAGCCTTAGTATTCTGTGGTAATTTTCACTCTTCAGGATGTATAGAAGAACCAGGTCAGGGACTCTATACTAAACTTAAACTATAGAATGGGGCTCATGGGATGGTGCCCTGGGGAGACAAGAGCCTTCCTGGAATGGGCTTGGGTTCTGGCTCCTCCTTGACCTGATTGACTTTGGGCTACTCACTCAATAGCTTTACACCTAAATCTTTTTAAATGCAAATTGAGTGGATTCTACCAAATGGTCTTGAAGTCCCTTTGTCTAAGATTTTGTCCTTTTTTTCCCTGAACTCTACCAAATGACCCATATTATCTATTACCAAATGACCCATATTATTTAAGTCTGTATTATCCTAATTTTCCATTGTTATTACAAAATGGAATTCTACAGTGGGCCTTGTGCTCTCAGGTCTTGATTATGCCCTTGCTCCTCATACAATAAAAAGAGACTCACTTTCTGAGCCTCAAGAAATATTTTATAGCTTGCATACAGAAGTTTTGTTGGCTGAGGATAGCAGTCATAAAGCATGAATGAAAGGTATTTCAAGTGTAAGAGTAATTATTGGTCACTTTACTATCTCTAAGTTGTCAAAAACTTCTCATGTGCCTACCCTAGATTGTATACACATCCCTTTCCAAATCTCTGATTGACACGGAGTGGAAGATTCCATTTGTAATTTAAAGATAACGTCTTTGCTAAAAAAAAAAAAAAAAAAAAAAAAAAAGGCTGTTCATTGATATGCAGATTGAGAAATCAGTGTGTCCTTTAGGAATTTCAAGCTGTGAAATCAACCAAAGGTTTGCAGGATAATAGGATCCTTGAGCCTTTTATGATTGTAAGACTTTGATCTGCTAACAACAATTCACTTAGTTGTATCTGTGAGCCTCACTTAATGTGAAAAAGCGAAGCATGATCTCCAGTAAATGCTTTTAATGCAGAAAACATGGTCTTACTTCCAAATAAGAGTCCTCATTTATATATTCATAGCACAAGATCACTTGTAAAGATTCAACAACCAAGTCATCTTTCACATATTTAACATTTATTGAGTGCCTGTTTTTGCAGGTACTAAGAATATACCAGTTATCAAGAAAGAGCTTCTGTTCTCCTGAAACTTGTAGTCTAGTTGGGGTTTGGAGAGAAGAAATAGGCAACAAACAAATGAACAATTAATAATGAAAGCATCTTTGTCAGATGATGATAAATGATAGAATAAAAATGATATAGGATAGGGTAACAGAATGATGGGGCTATGACATTAGCCTACTCAAATCTCTTTGAATAGTTTTTCATTGAAGATTATATTCTGATACATAAAATAGAAACTCCAAAACAGCACTGGCTGAAGCAGGATATAAATTTGTTTCTCTTTCATGTCATATATTTGCAGAAGTAGGCATGTCATATATTTTCATGTTACTTATTTGTAGTAGTAGACAGAGCTCTTACATTAGGGACCTAAATACCTTCTAGTTTTATTGTTTTTTGTCTTTATGGTCTACTGTCCTAACTGTGCCCCAGCTGATCTTACTGTTGCAAGAAAAAGAGATGGGGGAATGCATTAGTCTGTTCTCACATTGCTGATAAAGACTCACCCAAGACTGGATAATTTGTAAAAGAAAGAGGTTTAATTGACTCACAGTTCCACATGGCTGAGGAAGACTCACAATCATGGTGGAAAGTGAGTGAGGAGCAAAGTCACATCTTACATGGCAGCAGGCAAGAGAGCATGTGCAGGGGAACTCCCCTTTATAAAACCATCAGATCTCATGAGACTTATTCACTAACATGATAACAACATGGGAAAGACCCAACCCCTTGATTCAATTATCTCCCACGGGGTCCCTCCCATGACATGTGGGAATTATGGAAGCTACAATTCAAGATAAGATTTGGGTGAGGACACAGCCAAATCATGTCAAGGAAAGAGTAGCAAACCTTCTTTGAGTAGCACTGCTGGATATCACCTACAAGTTCTGCTGTAACTCACTTCTCAGAAATTAGCTACATTTCCCTATCTGGATGCAAGAATGATGCAGAATTGCAGTCTTTTAGCTGAGAACATTGGTAAAAAGAGGAGAGGTATATTTGGTGCAGTAGGTATTTGCACCGATCGTCAATTATGTTTCAAGTACTGTGGGTGTTTTTATTCCCCAAGTCAGTGGTTTTTTACTGCTGATTTTTACCTTAGCAAGATACGAATTATAAGGAAAGCCAAATTATAAGAGAGATCTACACCAAAAAGTACAAGATAAAAAAAATAGATAAATAAGAGCAGAAGCATGTTAGGAAAATGTTAAAACAATTTGACGTACTTACTACCATAGAAAGAATTTCTGCTCCAATACTACTTCTGTGGGCTCTTGGCTATTGTAGTCATCAGGTCAGGAGCAACAAAGGGAAGATAAATGGGAGGTTGTTTCAGAGAGAGGAAGCAGACACAAAGGCCCTCAGAAGAAAGTGTGTATGGCGTGTTTGAAGAAGAGCTAGCAAGGAGTCCCATGTGGTTGCAGGGTGGACACAGAGGAGTGTGGCTCATGACAATTTCAGAGAAGCACCAGGAGATGGGGTCTGGAAGAGTCCTTTAGGCTGTGGGTAGCACTTTGGATTTTACCCTGAACGAGAAGGGGAAGTCGCTGGCATGTTTTGAAGAAGGGAGTGACATGATTTGACATATATTTTGAAAGAAAAGTATCTCTTGTATGAATTATTTTTAAAAAGATAAATTAACATAAAAATGAATGATAAATTTGGTTTTCAGACATAGGTGTGACATTTTATAAATTACCATGTTCTTAGAACTTCAAAAGTGCCATTTGTCTCCCAAAAATGAAGAGTTTATTTGCTAATTAGCTTACTCACAGTACGTATAATAAATCATATATCTGTAAAAATCAATGAAGGGCCTAAGATTTTACCTTACTTGCAGACTGCCATCATTTGTGTGACCGTTTGTTGAGCCTCAGTTCCCACAGGGGTAACATCAAGAGAGCCAAGTGTCCCCTGCCCACCCAGTGCATTGCATTACAAGAAAGGCAGCTTGAGATTAGGGAAAACAAGTCATTTATAATGGACATCAGGTATGCCCCTGCCCTTTGTTTGTTCCATGGAAACACACTTTCTCTGTCTTCCAGCGTTGTTCATTACCAGAAGGTCCTTGAAAAAAAGAGACGAGAACAAGAGTCACTGCCTCCTCACAAGAAATACAGAAAGGCAAGAGGCTCTACAGAATTATTTCCCATAAATGCAATTTTAGTAGTATCATTTTAGGATGTTAATATGAACGTATTTGTGCAAGATATGCCAATTATAAATTATGCTAATGTGAATTATAGATTTTGTGTGTCGTTTTAGGATATTAATATGAAACACCATTTATACTGATAGTTGATGTGTTAAGGTACCTTAGAAGCATTAAGAATTCTTTGCAATGTGGCACACAGAAGTTTCACAATATGATTTCTACAAATGGATGACTTGGATTTTAAAAAGGCAATTAAAGCAAAAAACTACTCTTCTACTCATACATAACATGTCTTCTCCTCATATAGACACCAAATGTGTAAGTTCTTTGCGCACCAAGCAACACTCCAATTCTCTTTGCCCACCAACTGGGTGTCCAACAATTCAGTTTCATTCTAATAGTAGCTACCTGGAATTGACATAGATCCACACACATTAATGGCTCATTCCTACAATACTGTTCCCATTTCAGACACCAGTCTTAAGTCTCAAGTTGTCACCTGTAACTTCTATCTGACTAGCTGGAACCCCTTCTTTAGTTAAATAAATTGCTATAATGGCTCAAGGAACTCAGGGAAATGCTTTACTTACTATGACTAGATTATTATAAAAGACACAACTTAGGAAAAACCACATGAAAGAGGCAAGGTATAAGGAAGAAGCGTGGAGCTTCCATGCTGTACCCAGGAGTACCACTCTCCGAGCTCCTCCATGTGTATACCAAGCCAAAAGCTCTCCAAACCCCATTATTTAGGGTTTTTCTGGAGGTTTCATTTCCTAGTCATGACTGATTAAATCACTGGGCATTGGTGATCAAGTTCATCTCCAGCCCTTTCTCTCTTTCCAGAGGTCTAGGGTTGGGACAAAAATATCCAACTACTGTAGTCATACTTTGGTCTTTCTGGTGACAAGTCCCTCACCTCCAAGGGTCACCTCATTAGCATAAACTTAGATATGACCAAAAAGGAGTTATTATGAATTTTAAAAAGATACTTGTCTCACCCAGATCATTTGGGAAATCCCAAGGATGTTATGATCTAAGCTTCAGGAACTAGGGACAGAAAATAAACATATATTTCTTATTATGCTGCAGCAGCATTATTTCTTGTCTTATAACTGATGTTTGTGACAGTAAATACTTTTCATATCAAATAATGTTTTCCCATCTATTTCAGCTCTAATTTTAGGGTTGTGTTGCCATAGCAGTTCATAAGAACTAAAATATACAAGTCTCATTTAAGAATCCTAAGATTCTTTATCTTTTTTTCATTTCTGTCATGCAATGGAAGGGGCCTCTAATTCTCTTTTTAAATTCCTATAAAAATTTAGTGCAAAGGATATAGCTGTTTATATTCATGTTAAATGCATATATATATATATATATATATATATACTATAAATTCTGATTTTATTACAAGTGTCTATTAATGTTAAAGTTACTCAATATTTTCTCTGTGAAATATATCAGTTAATTTTTTAAAATCTTATATACCGATGCTATGCTTTCTTTGCTTTTAAAAATAAATACAGAGCAAGTGGGATTTATTTCAGAAATGCTAGGCTGGTTCAACATTTGAAAATCAATCTATGTAATCTGTCATATCAAGAGATGAAAAATTATGAGATTATATCAATTTACACAGAAAAGACATTTGACAAAATTCAATACTTGTTTACAATAAAAATTGTCACTATACTAAGAATGGAGAGAACATCCTAAGCTTTATTAAAAGCATCAATATAAAGCCTGTATCTAACATCAGAAGTTATAGTAAAAGAATGAATGACTTACCTCTAAGATCAGAATTAATATGAGGATGTCTGCTTTTCTCACTACTATTTAACATAGCACTGGCAGTTCTAGTCTCTGCTGTAATGCAAGAAAAAAAAAAGAAAGAAATGCATATACATTGGAAAGGAAGAAGTAAAACTGTTTCTGTTTATAGATGACATGATTATCTGCACAGAAAACACCAGGGTGTCCAGAAACAAAACAACAACAAAAAAACTTTTTTAAATTAATAAATTATTTCAATAAGGTCATAGGACAAAAAGTTACCAAAAAATGTCAGTTGAATTTCTTTATACTATCAAGGAACAAATTGAAACAGAGATTTTTTTTAAAAAAAATGCAATATCTTTGCAGTTTTTCCAAGGAAAATAAAACATGTACAGGATCTGTACGATGAAAGAAGACCTAAACAATTAGAGAGATATATCACATTCATGTATTGGAAGACTAATATACTAATGATGTCAATTCTCAACAAATTGATATACAGGTTTAAGGCAATTCCTATTAAAGTCTCAGCAAGTTTCTTTATAAACAGACAAATTATCCTAAAGTTAATACTAAAATTTACATTAAAACGTAAAGACCCTAGAATAATCAAGACAATTTTACATCTTAATCTATAGCTGCAGTAATCAATACAGTGTAATCCTGACAGAATTATAGACTCATAAGTAAATGGAACAGATTTAAGAATCCAAAAAGAGATCTAGAAAAATATACCAAACTCATTTTTGGTGAAGAACAAAACTAATTCAATGGATGAGGGGTAGCCCTTTCAGTAAATGATTCTGGAGCAATGAGACATTCATAACAAGAAAGATAAACTTTGACCTATTATCTCACACCTTGTATGAACCTCATACCTTAGCTCAAAGTAGATTATAAATTTAAAACATAAAACTATAAAACTTTTGGAAAAGGACATAAGAGCAAATCTTTGCTACCTAAACCTAGGCAAATAGTTCTTAGGTTGGACACCACGAGCATGATCCATAGAGGAAAACTTGATAAATTGTGCTTAATATTTTTTAAAATGTTCTGCAAAAGACTGTTATAAAGATAAAAAGAAAATTACATGCTAGAAGAAAATATTTACAAATTGTGTATCTGACAACAACCTTATATTTAGAATATATAAAGACTTTCAGAATTCAACATTCAAAAAATCCAATTAAAAATGCTCAGAAAACATGCACAGGCATTTCACTAAATAGGATATATAGTTGGAAAATAAGTACATAAAAAAATCTTCAACATCATGAACCCGTAGATAAATGCTCATTAAAACTGCAGTGAGAAATAGGTACCTATCTATTAGAGTGACTAAACTAATAAATAGGAATAACATTAAATGCTGGTGACGATACAAAAAATGGATCACTCATACAATGCTAGTGGATACAAAAATGGTGCAGCTATCCCAAAAATAGTTTGGTACTGTTTTTCAAAACTAAAAATGGACTTACCATAAAACCCAATAATTGTACTCTGAGGCACACGTTCCAGATAGTAAACACTGATTTTCATGCAAGAACTTAAACATGAATGTTCATAGCACCTTTTTTGGTAAAAGGACCAAACAGGAAATGATTCAAAAGTCTTTTAGCGAAAGAATGGTTGAACACCATGTGGTATATCCACAGCATGAAAAACTTTTTAGCGATAAAAAGGGAGCAAGGCTGCATGTGGTGGCTCGCACCTATAATCCCAACACTTTGTGGGACCAGTGTGGGAAGATTGCTTGAGCCCCAGAGGTAGCGATCAGCCTGGGCAACATGGCTGGTCTCTACAAAAGTCCCAACATTGTCTCTACAAAAAAACAAAAATAATTTAGCTAGGCATGGTGGTGTATACCAAGGTGCTAGCTACTCAGCAGGCTGAAGCAGGAGGATTGCTTGAGCCCAGGAGGTGAAGGCTGTGGTGAGCCCTGTTCACACCACTGCACTCCCACCGGGGCGCCGGGTGACACAGCAAGACCCTGTCTCAAATATAAATAATAAAAAGAGGACAAAACA
>PVKP010038333.1:0-20957 GCA_004027715.1 Plecturocebus donacophilus
CTCCCTGAGTCCATGTGTTCTCATTGTTCAACACCCACCTATGAGTGAGAACATGTGGTGTTTGGTTTTCTATGCTTGTGTCAGTTTGCTGAGAATGATGGCTTCCAGATTCATCCAAGTTTCTACAAAGGACACAAACTCATCATTTCTTATGGCTGCATAGTATTCCATGGTGTGTATGTACCACATTTTCTTTGTCCAGTCTAATTAGGCATTAAAATTTTAAATGTCCATCCTAAAAATTCCTTCTAAATAAATTTGATATTTTTAAGATTGAGAATAAGTGTTACTTCAACTAAAAAATCTGTTCAATTTTTATTACTTTTATCATGTAATAAATACAGTTAATAATAGGGGAAAGTAAAATTGAAATTGTTTAAAATGTATTTTTCACCGAGTTGGGAGAGTCTCATTTTTCCTAAGGTCTCTAATGTTCAAATGCTTTTATAAAATATATAATGTTTTTAAAATCCTACCTTTAAACTTGAGAATTTTTTATAACAAACCTGAGAACAACCAAAAGAGAAATTTTAATCTAAGACTAAACTATATCTCTAAGACCAAACTGCTTATAAAACTTTTTGCTTTAAATGTCCAAAAGACAACTTGTCCAAAACAAAGAACACATTTGCCATCTTCTAACTCAAGGTGACAACTTTCTCCAGTTTTCCCAGATTTGTCAATAAAGCCCTCTGCTCCAATTCTCTTGTTTAAAACCCTAAAACATTTTTACTTTCTTTGTCTTTTTTTCTCATCAACCTTTGTCTAAACAAATACTATTTTTTGAAAATATATTATTTTCACCATGCAACTGTGCATAAGAAACGTTCATTATTTAAAATACTGTATTCTTTTTTCATTGATCCCAGGAATCTAAGTCATTAAGACTGATGGGACAAGCCCTTCAAGGTTTTGTTTTTGTTTTGAGATACGGTCTTGTCACTCATGCTGTAGTTTAGTGGCATAAACACAGCTCACTGCAGCCTCAACCTCTCAGGCTCAAGTAATCCTCCCAATTTAGCAGCCTAAGTAGCTGGGACCACAGGCACATACTTTTTTTTTGTAGAGATGAGATCTCACTATGTTGCCAGGGCTGATCTCAAATTTCTGGGCTCAAGTGATCCTCCCATCTCAGCCTCCCAAATGGTTGAAATTATAGGCATGAGCCACTGTGCCTGGCCTTCATCAAAGGTGTTTTTTTTTTTTTTTTTTTTTTCAAATCCCATTAGCAGTCAACAAAACATATAAAAGTCCCAGTGACAGGGAGCTTATATTCTATTTAGGGAGACAATAAACAATACATTATACTATATGAGAGGGAATAGCCTCTAAAAAGAAAAGAAGACAGGTGATACTGAGTGTTGGAAAGAATGTTCAATTTTAAACAGAAAAGAACTCACTGATGGTTGATACGTCAGCTAAGATCTGAAAAAGGGAAAGAAAGAAGGCCAAGAGGAGGAGATTTTAGGTAAGAGGAACAAGTGCAAAGACCTAGAGTTTGAGGAACAGAAGGAAGCCAGTGTCGCTGGAGCAGAGGAAGCAAAGAGAGATCAGCGTGAGTGCTCTCAGAGATAAAAGGGGCCAGAACTTGTTGAGAATTGTGGAACATTTTCAGAACTTCGGCTTTTCCTCTGAGTTACATGGGCAGCCACTAGAAAATTCTGAGCAAAGAATGAGAAGTTCTGATTTGCTTCTGATTGCTATTGAAACTGACCCATAGACAGTTTTTTTTCCTATAAACATAGGAATTGATCCTTCTAGGATTAAAATTTGAAATTTACATTTGTCTTATCTGAGTTCCTTCTGCAGGAAACAACCCTCAGACCTCTCAAAGAGTATCAAAGAACTAAACCTGACTAGATCATCACATCTAGACAATGAGATGCCAGACCCCTCCTCCTCATGATTGTTTTCTTACCCCTCCCTAGTTCTTGTTTTTCCACACATAGTTACATTTCTTCCCTGGTATATAGTCCCCTAACATTAGTCAGTTAGGAATTGAGACTGATCTCTAATCTCCTTGGCTGCAGCAGCTGATTAAAGCCTTCTTGGCAATTCTCATCATATCAGTGATTGGCTTCCTGTTTAGTACAGACTGTAGGGATCCAGAATGGAAGCCAAGAGACCAGTACTCCAGGAAAGGCATGATGATGAATGCTCAGAACAGCGTGTGAGAAACAGAGGCAGAAGACAACATACAATTCTAGTCTATCCCGAGAGTAGAACTCACTGTATTTAACAACAGATGATGTGCATGTGATGAAACAGAGCAAGAGTAGTGTCCCTAACTGAGATGGGGATAATTATGGTAAAGCAGATGTGAAGGTGAGATCTGGTTCAGTTGTGGATATATTAAATTTGAGATGTCTTTTAGATATTCAAGTGAAGGTCCTGGAGGAGTCTGAGATTTAGGGAGATGAGGTCATTAAGTCATGAGAGTAAACAAAAGAGAGCTAAGCCCTAAGGGTGTCCAATATTAGGAGGTCTCCGGGAAAGGAAGAAAACGTTTTGAGAATTTCTCTTTGGCTCTTTTTCAGACAAGCCTATTCTTTCTTCATAGTTTGCTATTCTCTTTATGTTTTGAGTCTTTATACTGATCCTCAATCATTCTAAACACACAGCTTTGTAGTACCTTTCAGAATTTTTCCTCATATTAAAATTTGTTGATGTTCTCACCCTACCGTGGACGAGTCCTTTTACAATGGGTGGCACATTTAGTTTGCAAATGGCCCAAACAAACATTTAATTTCTGTAGTTTATTTCTCATCTTGGGGGATCCCAAACCACAAACCCATGGAACATATAGGCCAGGATTTTTATTATCATCAGAGGAGGCTCCTTATCCAGAACCCAGACAAAAACATACAAGTTTCCTGTGCAGTTTCTTTTTTAAGATTTTACCATTAGCATAAACTCTTTTGAGGGTCTAGACTTTAATAGAAGATTTCTATTCAAGTCTCCCTTCTCTTGGACATTCAAGCCTCTATCTTCAGTCTTCTCAAGACATTAAAATCCAAACTCAGCACTAGTATTTTCCACCTCTTTGGGGAAAGAGCAGGTGACTATCTCTGGGCGGTGGAGGACAAAAGGTTATAAGTAATTTTTAATTTCTTTTTACATTTCTATACACTGTTTTTTACAGTGAAAACAAATATTTTATGATAAGAAAGGCAAATCAGAAGTGACTTTTTATGTGTTCTTTGTGATTAAGATACCCAGAATATGCAGCACATTCTACTCTATGTAACTTGGAATTACCCACATGTCTGAGAAAAAAATGCATTTTCTATTTAAAGTTGGAAATATGTGCATGGCTTGTCCCCTGTAGTAGAAGAAAATCATTGAAACTTTTAAAGGATGCTGAGGTGACTTTCAATTTTACCTTTAAACCTGGTTGTCTTAACTAAAAATGAGGTGCCAATTATTTCAATATGGTATCAAACATCTTAATAAAAATGGAGTATTTCCCAATCATCTGAATCATTGGTTTACATGACACAAACTTATGACTTTTAAAGAAATAACCATGTTAATGATATTTTTCAAATCTGCTTGTTGAATGCAGTCATAATGTGGGCTGTCTAAAAAGAAAATTTTCCTTCATTTCATTTTTAAGGTGTCTGACAAATTTTATTAGATAAAGAGATGGAAATAAAGAAAGTGATTACAGGAATGTTTCTACTTAAAAAGTTCTTCCTGGTTGATATATATTTCTGTGCAAAGTTGGGGATCTTTCATCTCTGTCAAATCTTTGATCTTAACAAAAAGAAACATGCCAGATGAAGGCAATGTAAGGAATGCTTTTATGAAGTTCTCAATTTTGGAAGATGTTTAAATATTGAAAAGTTGCTCCCCTCCATTATACCTGTTGTTGAATCTTTGTTAAAATTTGTATTTTATCTTAAAATTTTTGTTTTCTTTGTAATTGGCAAATTATAATAATTATAGATATTTATGGTGTTTAATGTAATGTTTTGATATGTGTTTATATTGTGAAATGATTAAATCAATGAATTAACATAACCATCACCTCACATATTAATTTTTGGTAGTAAGAACATTCAAAATCTAATATCTAAGCAATTTAAATATACAATGCATTATTACTTATTATAGTCACCATTTTGTACAATAGATCACTAAAACTTACTCCTGCTGTCTACCTGAAACTTTGTACCTTTTCATCAGTACCCCCTTTTCTCCATTCCTCCCTGCCCCAGACAGCCTCTGGTAACCACCATTCTACTCTCTATATCTATGATTATGACTTTCTAAGATTCTTTCTACAGGTGACATCATGTGGCATTTGTCTTTCAGTGACTGTCTTATTTCACTTACCACAATGTCCTCCAGTTTCATCCATGTTGTAGCAAATGACACAATGTTCTTCTTTTTAAAGGTTGAATAGTATTCCATTGTATATATGGCATACCACATTTTTTTTCACATTCATCTGTTGATGGACACTTAGGCTGCTTCAACATATTAGCTATGGAAAAAGTGGAGAAAAGGAAATGCTTGTTCATTGTTGGTGAGAATGTAAATTAATACAGTACAACCATTACAGGAAATAATATAGAAGTTCCTCAAAAAACTGAAAATAGAACTACCATATGATCCAGCAATCCCACTTCTGGGTACATATCCAAAGGAACTGAAATTGCTGTGTTGAAGAAATATCTGCACTACCATGTTCATTTCTGTTGAACCTTAATATGGTTTATTTTACATTTACTGAAATAAAATTTCAGACAAATAGGATTGAAGTAATAAGTTGAGTGAATTGAATGTAAAGTGAATTTACAGATAGCAAATCTCAAATTGCTACATTGAGAAATCAGCTACAGTAAAGTGAGAATTTCTTTCTAGAGAGGGAAAAGAGGAGAAAGAAGAATTTTCTGAGGCTGTACTTAATGAGCAAAATAAAGTAGAAAGTTAAGATACTCACTTGAGAATCTGGTCTCACTGAAATGGTATCTCAGTCATGCAATTCTGTCTCCTCATTTTTCCTTCTAATCACCTCTTTTATTTCAGTGACATGTCTGAGGTGATTTTCATGCAGAAATACTCTTAATCTATTTTTATAGCTTCCAACAAGGCTTCAACAGAATTATGTAAATTGTGAATTTTATAAATTATCCACTATAATTTCTCTATCTAGACTCAAAGAAAGGATTTGAAAACCTGCTTTTGATCTTCTGTCACCAGATGACAAGTTCTATTCTTTTCAGAAAACACTAATCTCTGGGAGTTCATCTTGGTAGATGTGTAGAAAAGCCTAGAAAAATAAGTTCAGACGATCTCCATTTTCCAAAGATCTTTTAAAAGTACTTTAACTTATTGAAGCAATGCAGACAAGGAAAGAAGAGTTATGATTCAAAATACTCTTGCCAGAATTATATTCTCTATGGGCCAGGGAAGTTTACAGCTACAGACAGAGTGAAAGAGCAACACATTGCATTCTTGTCTTCTTCTCTGGTTCTCCTCTATCAGAAGGATTAGTACAGAAAAATGTTTTGGAATGTCTTAAAAAGTAAAATATACAAAAGTTTCCAATTGGACCTAAAATGTTACTCATCTGCTCCTGGGTTTTGCTTTTCTTTGGAATCATGATTGTAAACAGAGTTTCTTAGTAATACTAATGTAACCCTGTAATTAGAAAGTGCATGAAAACAGCTATATTTCCATTTTCCCCATTTATGCTGCACTTTCTTCAAAACAGACATGGTGTTTGGGGTGGGGGGGCTAAGTGAGGGTGGTGGACAATGTTTCCTCTGTGTTTTAGTAATTAGTTTCAAAAAATTCCTCTGTAAAAGTTGTTTTTTGTTTTCACAATAAATGAAATTATGCTTAGGTATGAAGATGTATTTCCTATTGAGACACAGAGAAAGTCTATTTCCTACTCAGACTCTAGAAAGTTTCTTCCTAGTTTTTGGTTAACAATCTATTGTTCTGTAAGTCCAACAGATAAGCTTTAGGAAGAAAAGTGGTTGGTAGTGGGAATAGGTAAAGCATTTATTTAAATAAGGCATTTTAGAAACAGATTTCTAAAGATTTAATTTAAATATAGAGAAAAAAATATCTGCTAGAACCAACAAATTATAGGAGGTAAATTAGTGGAAAGATATCATATATTTACAGATATCTTTTTCCTAATAGGCTTAAGATTCATTAAAGACATTTTTTTATTTTGATTCCTGTAAAGTAAGAGACATGCATTATATTTTTTTCAGATTAAAATCCAAAATGATAAGGCAAAGAGAGACTTCATAATCTGATAAAGGTAATTGGAAAATTCTTCACTCCATATAAACTGACACATGAGTCTTCCAGCATTCTACACAGCATTGTAATCATTAGACTATGTGTGATTAATTTTGGTGTGAATAAATACTACACTTAAATTATATTTATAGAAACAATTAATAGACTTGAACTTAAATGTCCACAAAGTAAGAAAAATAGCCCCCTGTTAGCCAAATATGGTCATGGCTAGGTGGATGTGCTACTGATTACACCAGCAGACTCTTCCTGAAATATTTCGTCACCATTCTGGAATACATGTTGCTGCCCTCTTTAATTATGTGTTTGGACAGCAAGTGACTTTCTGGAATCAGAGAAGTAGCCGCTCAGCATATATCCTCTGAATTGAACTGGATGACCTTGCCTTACAAAGGACTAGCAAAAAAGGCACTAACCACAGGTCTGTCTGCTGGATCCAAAGATGCATGTGTGGGCAGCAGTGTGGGCACCGTTGAGGAGTACGTGTCTTTTTTTACAATCATCTGTTGAAGGGTCAGAAACTGAAATGGGAAAGAGGAAGTAAGAGCATAGAGCACATGCTGCTGATGGTGAAGTTCACCATTTTATCTTGGAAATTCTTCGAGTTAAGATTGAGGCTTGGTGATGAGTGAAGATAAGAGAGGCAAGATGGCTCCAAGGAGAGACTCAGAAAATGCAGATCAGGCCCTCCCACTGATGTCAGTCTCATCAAGCCTGCAGTTGATCAATATACACTTTAGACTGTCCTAGCTAAATACATTCAAATAGCATGCACCTGCGTCCTATGTTAGAGAGTCTTAACAGATTAAGCTTTATTAATAATAAATTGCAACCATATTGCTTTTTATTTTGTGCCAACATAACCAAATCTGAAAACAATGCAATAGGAAATTACTAATACAATCAAAAGTCATTAATATGTCAAAGAGTTATCCTTCTTGTCACGTTTGATATAGGGTTTCCATATTTTTCAAAACCAGTTTCAACCCAGTTTTTTTTAGTGGTTTTGAAAATGCAAACAGAGCAAGCTGAGACAGTGTATTGCCTCCAACTCTATTCCCACAGGTAGATTTAAGTTAGTGCTACACAGTCCAAATTGTTAAAGAATTGGCAACTGCAATACTGCAGTCTGTAACTCATTCCAACAATTCTAAGAAGGAGCAACATAACAAGGTTTTTTTTTCTTTGAATATGGATTCCTTTACTAATATTTAGAATGTTAAGTATAGGAGAGACCTTATAGGCCCTTTCATTTTTTAGATAAGGAAGTTGAGTGCCAGACAGGTTGTTTGATTTGTTCAAGGACACGCAATTAATATGTGGAGTAAGAGGGCCAAGAATTCCAGTTTTTTGACTATAGTCAGGTGTTTGCAATGGGAGCCTTTATGTAGTCACTTTTTCACTTTTTTATATGTTTAGTTGTTATCATTAATATTCTTTTCCCAATAACTATGACAAAGTTCACCTCAAAGTTCTCAGTTGGAGTGAAAGGAGGGCATGGACGCTGGACATACTGAAGTGGAAAAATTGACAGACCTGAAACAGAAGTGAACTAGATAAGTAGTCTCAGAAAATGTGATCTTGTCCTTTTTTTCAGATCTTTCTTACTGGCTGTGGGCTGCAGTTTACTTCACTTATTAGAGTTTACTTGCTCCTTTAGAAAGTAAGAATCACATCCTTTGACCTGCTTACTTCATGGGTGGTAGGAAGTCTGAAACTCAGTCATTTAGATGAAAACATTTTATAGACTGTAAAACACTTCGAGTATAGGCCATTATTATCTCAGAATGCCACTCAACTTTCTGAAGATTTCCAAATTGGGTATTCACTGGTGAGAAATAATAACATCAGTACAGAAAAATGCTTACCACGGATTAGAAGCAGGAAATTTGTTCCAAAGTGCTCTCCTGCTTAGGACTGTCAAAAATCAAAACAGGCTGAGAGTGGTGGCTCACACCTATTGTGCCAGTGTTGTGGAAGGCTGGAGGATTGATTAAGGCCAGGAGTTTGAGACAAGCTTGGGCAACACAAGTACTACTTTGAAGTGCCCATCTATCTCTATAAGACATAATTCTCTTTCTTATCTAAGCCACTATATTGTAGGTTTATTTGTTATATCAGACTAGTCTGTACTCTAACACATGACCAATTTTATTTATAAAATCCTAGATTCCCATTATCTTTTTTAAAAAATAGTTTTACTGGTGACAGATTAAACAGAGAACTCTGGATAATTTAATAACTCTTCTATTGTGTTTTTCTATGTATCTATTTAGTCCCCATGTAACTTTAAAAAAGTAGGATGTTTGGCCAGGTGCAGTGGCTCATGTCTGTAATACCAGCACTTTGGGAGGCCAAGGCGGACAGATCATAAGGTCAAGAGATCGAGATTATCCTGGCCAAAATAGTAAACTCCATCTCTACTAAAAATGCAAAAATTAGCTGGGCGTGTTGGCACATGTCTGTAGTCCCAGCTGCTCGGGAGGCTGAGGCAGGAGAATCGCTTGAACCTGGGAGGCGGAGTTTGTGGTGAGCCCAGATCTCACCACTGCACTCCCGCCTGGAGACAGAGCGAGACTCTGTCTCACACACACACACACACACAAGTAGCATGCTTATTTCATTTTGTGTTAATTTCTGCTTGGAATAGAAATACATGTAATCTTTTTGGTAAAATCCAGAGTTCTTCCTATCTTGCGTAATTGAAATTTTTGATGCCTTCTCTTGAGACAAGAAAAAGGTCTGTACCTTGATGATTTTGATTCACTAGAATCTTGTAGAGAGATCAGAGGACCATCTGTGTCCTGATGAGTGTTTATCTTCAGACCAAAAGGAGCTATTAAAATAACTTCAGTTATACTTCAATTTAGCCATGCTAATTGTCTCAGTGAATGTTGGTAGCTAAATATTCTCTAGAATAACTAAAATTTTTTTCATTTATTTTACATTTTCTTGCCTTCATAGATAAGCCAACATTGATCTCCTATGCCTAATTATCAAAATGGAATACAGAATGAGAACATTTGCTTTACTTACATGGTAGGAAAAAGCTGAGTAGGATAGGGTCAATTAAACGATTATAAGCGTCTTAGTTTTGGCCAGGGAATTTAACCTCCTGATTTTTTAAAATAATAGAAATGTATGAGGAAGAGATGACCACACAACTATGAAATCCCAGGAAGTATGTATGCAAAATATTTCAAATCTTTTAAGAAAATAGGCCCTGTAGAAATATAAACAGCCAAGATAGTGGGTCTTTCTGATTAAAGAAAGTGTCTCCCACAAGGACCCACCTGATGTGCTTAGGAGAGCATAAACAGTGACTTATAGTAAGTACAGGATTATGCTGAGAGATTTTGACAAACAAATTCAAAATCTGTAAGTTGAAGTTGTTTTAATTCATCATTAAACCAAAGTTATTTTAAAACTAATACTCCCAAAGAAAAATATACTTATAAAGCTTTGGTTAAATTTATGTTCACATTAATTTTACTTATAGGCTTTACATTTTCCAACAGAAGGACAACACAAGATAAATCTCATAAAGATCAGATTTTTTTTTGGCTGACAAACGAAAACAGTATACCTTTCCAGTGGCACATAGGAATGTGATCAATCACAAGGAAGGAAAGAAAATTCCTTGTATTCAAAGGGCTAAAAATTAAATACCTTCTTGGTAAAAAATAATTGAAACAAGTTACGCCATCACCTTCAGGACCTCCTCAGTCAGTAATGCCCTGTGGCATGAGGATTGAAGAACTGTTTCTAAAACAGGGGGGCATCTATAGTTATCTGTCTCAGAAAGGGAGAAGAGGAAAGGGAAATGCCCTAAAAAATAATAGGGAAAGTCTGGGTGAGATGGTTCACACCTGTAATCCTAGCACTTTGGGAGGCTGAGTCGTGCAGACTGTCTGAGCTCAGGAGTTCGAGACTAGCCTGGGCAACATGGTGAAACCCCATCTCTACTAAAATACAAAATATTAGCCGGGTGTGGTGGCATGTGCCTGTAGTCCCAGCTACTCAGGAGGCAGGAGAATCGCTTGAACCCAGGAGGTGGGGGTTGCAGTGAGCCGAGATTGCACCACTGCACTTCAGCCTGGGTGACAGAACAAGACCCCGTCTCCTAAAAAAAAAAAAAAGAGAGAGAGAGAGACTTAAGCTACCAGAAATCTTCTTGAGGCAGTAAACTAGGTCACTTTTCCTCTTTTTGCTCAAGAGCACTATAGTTTTCAGACTTTAAACATCTTTTATGTGCCATATTCCTGGTCAATTTCCCAACAATTAACTATATTTTTAGCTTGTTAAATATCATGGCTAAGATGTGTGGAAAACACTCTTAAACCGTAAGTTCTTATGAAGCCTCAGACAAGGAAATTGAGCTAGTTTGTTCTGATTGAAATGGTGAGTTCATAGGCACCAAGAAGCCAAATGCTAAAGTGAAACATTTTGGAATATTAGGGTATCATTAGTTTTAGTAAGTTGAAATTTCAGTCACATTATCATATTATGTTACAAATGAATTGCTGTCTCTTGGAAGACATAAGGAAATTAAGTTTCATGTTCTCTTTCAGTGTTCTGCTCTTCATTCAGCAGGACAGAAATGTGACTTGGACATTTTTTTGCAACTAACTTGGACTTTTATCAAAGGAAAGATTCTTTCTTGTAATAAAAAAAGATATTTATTACAGTGTTTTTTTTTTCCACATAAGATAGTTTAAGAGAAAATAAGTGTAATATACTTTATTACTAAAGGAGTTTCAGTTATTTTAGGATAGAATCTTATTCTTATTTGCATACTTTGAGAAATTCTCTCTCTGAACCCTAAAGCACCTTAGAGATCAAAGCAATTTCATTGGCAATTTTCCCCAACACTGGCAAGTGTGTTTAGGCCCTTGGAAAAAAATGTGTTTTAAAGTTTGTTTTAAAAGTTTTTCAGTTGTGTTCACTATCTGTGTCAAAATGCCCAGTGAAGAGTATGAATAAGCCGTTAGAAGGGAAAAATTAATAAAAAGCACTTGTAAGGTACTTCTGGCTACAGAAACATAGCCTTAAAAATTCTTTATTTTACTCCACCACCTCACTCTCTAACTTATTTCTATAATCATCCGAGCTGATTAAGCTACATAACCAAGCCGCACTCACTATAAGTCACTA
This sequence comes from Plecturocebus donacophilus, assembly GCA_004027715.1. Lineage (NCBI taxonomy): Eukaryota > Metazoa > Chordata > Mammalia > Primates > Pitheciidae > Plecturocebus > Plecturocebus donacophilus. The sequence goes on from PVKP010038333.1 coordinate 11,437, forward strand.
TTTAAACTATGTAATCAGTTGAGATGATTATAGAAGTAAGTTAGAGGGTGAGCTGGTGTAGTTATTGAAAAAAATTTCTTTCTACCTTGGGTTATGATGCCACAGATATACTATTGGGTTGCACCGGCCCTTGCAGAGGAAGGAGTTTTTACAATGGCAACTATTCAGATAACATTCTCTGATTCCAGAAAGCCAGAAAAGTAACATCCTGAATCAATTAGCTGAGTTAAGGAGCCAGATGTAATGTGTTTGTTCTACTGGGATGGTTATCACCATTTAGTAACACATCTAGGCTTTGAAGCTGGCCGATTTTGAGTCCTGGTTCTACCACCTACTGGTTGCTGGGGGAGGTGACTGGAGGTAGAAGGAATCTTAAACAAAGTGACTTCGTATATTCAACACATTTTTGTTGAGTAGTTATCAGGCATGCATCCGTTTGACAGGGAAAATACTTCCCACATCACAACATTGCTGTGAAGATCAAATGAATTAATGAATATTAAATACTTAGCAGAGTGCCAGACATATACTAATGGCTCCACATAGGGCAGCTACCATTACTTTAGTAAGTGAAAACAGCTCATTAAAAGCTTACCTTTGGGGATCTACTGTATAAAAATTACATAAGTAAATCAATCATAGACAAGAAGATTGGTTTCAAGTGATTAAACCATTTAGATCATAAGAAAAGATTCTTAAATTCTCTCCAAATATTTGCATTGCCTTATTCTTGCTCATATTATATCCTTTATGTTTATACCCAATAAATAAAATAATATACTATATAATAAAAAATAAATTTTTAGTAGAAAAAGCATTATAAATATATATACATATATACACATTATACACACACATTTACACCTGTTCTCATTGATCTAGGCCAGAGGTTCTTAAAGGGTGGTCCACAGAAATCTGGGGATCACCGAAGACACTTTGAGAAGGTCATTTCCATAAAAATACTGAGCTATAACTTGCCTATTTTCACCTTGTTGGCATTTGCACTGATGGTGCAAAAGGAGTCATGGGTGAAACTGCTGGAGCCTTAGCACAAGTCAAGGCGGTGTACCAGTGGTCATTGTAATTCGGCGTCATACACTTTCAGTAAGAAAGAAAGTGATACTTTCACTGAGGAATATCAATGATAAAGCAGAAAATATTAATTTCATTAAACCTAAACCCTGGGGTCCACATATTTTGTACTATTTTGCATGACAAAATGGGATTACACGTAAGGCACTTCAGCATTTTTCTTTTTCTCAAATTACTTGTTCTGCCCAGGCACTTCAGCTTTGAACTAAAGTATAAGGTAGAATGGTAGTCTTGAGGAAAAGCACCCATTTGCTTGTTAGAATTGTGAACTGAACTAGCCATGTTTTTCATAGGATTACTTTTACTTTAAATAATGGATGACAGACAAAGAATGATTATTGTGACTTGGTTGTTTGGAAGACATTTTAATGAAAATGAAGTGAGGTTGTTGCTTCAAGGAAAATAATCATTTTGTTGCCAATAATGAAGAATTTGAGCTTTCAAATGAAATTTAGAATTTTGAAAAAAACTTGTTATCCGCTACTATAAACTTGATAATTCCAAATACCAAATATTTAGACACTTATCTATCAATATTAGTTATGATAGTACCAAATGTGTTTTTTAAATATTGTGTAATGTGTCAATCTTTGGAAGATCTGTGTAACTCAGGGGACTAATAGTCTTCAGATGACCAATGCATGATCTTACCAAAAAAACAAAAATCTTGATAAAATATTAAGTTAAATTTCAAGGCAGAACAGTGGATTTTAATGTAAGAGTATGTGAAATGTTTATCCACATGATTTCAGAGTCAACATTGCAAGTAATCTTTAAAAACCACCACTCATTGAGTTTTAGTGTAGTATCAAAGGAGAATATCCACAATGATCTAAAGAAGCTAGCATAATAAATCCTACCTTTTCCAACTACATATTTGTTGGGTTTTTGTTTTTGTTTTTGCTTGTTTCTGCTTTTTGGAGACAGGGTCTCAGTATGTCATCCAGGCTGGAGTGAAGTAGCATAATCATAGCTTATTGCAGACTCAAACTCCTGGGCTCAAATAATCTTCTAATCTCAGCTTTCTCAGTAGCTGGGATTAAAGGAAAGCATCACCATGCCCAGCTAATTTTAAAAATTATTTGTAGAGACAAAGTCTCACTATGTTGCCCAGTCTAGTCTCAGACTCCTGGCCTCAAGTGATCCTCCCACTTCGGCCTCCCAAAGTACTGAGATTACAGCCATGAGCCATTACACCCAGCCTCCAACTACATTTATGTCAGGCTGCATTTTCTTAATATGCTTCAGTTAAAAAAATATATTTCCACAGACTAAATGTAAAAGCAGAAATGAAAATTTACTTGTCTTCTGTAAAGCCAGATAATAAGAGATATACAGAAATGAAAAGCAATGAAACTTCTCAATAATAGTTATAATATTTTCAATATTTTAAGAAAATAGTGATTTCATATAAAACACATAACTTTGTTATGCATAATAGATTATTACTTTAAAATAAACAAATATTTACAAAGTTTGTTTTCATTTTTATATAGCATCTAATCATAGATAGTCATAGATATAATCTACAAAACAAAAAACTCCTTGGGGCTGTCCATATTTTCCAAAGTGAAAATGGGTCCTGAGACCAAAATGCCTTCTTGGTGAAAAATATTTGGAACAAGTTACATCATCACCTTCAGGATCTCCTCAGTCAGTGATGCCCTGTGGCACGAGGAATGAAGAACTGTTTCTAAGACGGGGGACATCGGTAGTTATCTGTCTCAGGAAGGGAGAAGAGGAAAGGAAAATACTCTAAAAACTAATAGGGAAAATAATAAGAAAGAAAAATAATAATTAGGCTACCAGAAATCTTCATAAGACAGTAAAATATGTCACTTTTCCTCTTTTTGCTCAGGAACACTACAATTTTCAGACTTCAAAAATTTCATATGTGCCATATTCCTAGTTGATTTCCCAAAAATGAACTATATTTTTACCTTGTTAAATATCATAAACAAAGGAAAACAAACAAGAAATTTAACACGGCAAAAAGGTAGTTTTTTATAGAAGTCAACAAAATTGATAAGCTCTTCCTAGATTGATCAACAAAAAAGGAAAGAAAACACAAATTACCAAAATTAACAACGAAAGGGATTCAGCAAAGATTCTCCAGACTATAAAAGGATAATAAAGAAATATTATAAACAACTTTATGCTGACAAATTTGACAGCTTAAATGGGAAAACCTCTTGAAAGCCCCTTGCTAAGACTGATGAGAGATAAAATAGAAATTTTAAATGGCTCTCTAAAGTAAATTGAAATTGTTATCAAAACTCTTCCACAAAGAAAAATACAAACGGTTTCATTGGTAAAGTCTATAAAACATTTAGGAAGAAATATCACTAATCTTTTGCAAATTCCTTCAGAAAATAAAGAAGGAAAGAAGATACTTTACAGTATTTGCTGGTGAATTATATTTGAGAACTGAGAGGGAAAAAAAAAGAAATCAACACTAATATATAATTTTGGCCTGTACAAACTGGATGAATTTGAGGCACCTATGAGGATGGGGGAGGAACAGATGTGTGGGAAGGAGAAAATATATATTAATAGCAGCATTTAAACTTTGACATGCGACGTGTGCATGCCAAGTCTGCAATTGGACATGTGAGTCCAGAGATCTGAGGAGCAGTGGAGGGTGAGGGCTATAAATATGGGATTTACCGGCATATAGAGCCATGACTAGTATTACCTGAAGACTGAATATGGATGGAGAAGAGTTTTATTATTACCGAATAACAAGGAGAATGTGTGGAAATGAAAACAGTGGTCTTTTCTATTAAATGTAACTAAGTGGGCATGTACCATTGACTTTGGCTGTATGACATCATTGCTGACCTCTACAAGTGCAGTTTTAGAAGAGAGTTGAAGAGCAGAGTCTTCTTGGAGTGAGTTGAAGAGAAAAAGCAAAGACAGAGAACAGAAACAAATTTTTCAATAGGTTTTGTTGTAAATTAATGGAAAGAAATGTGTTAGTAGATTGTTGATGTGAGGGTCAAGAGAAGGTTTTTTTGTTTTGTTTTGTTTTGCTTTGCTTTTTTGTAATTTTGGCGGTGAAAAATCAATAGAGAGAAATACGTTGGTGATACTGGAGAACCGAGCTGAACTGTGTGAGCTAAGCCCTTGAGAAGGCAAGCAGAATGAGCAAAGGAGTTGCAGGGAGGGCAGAGTGTATGGGCACAGACAGGGGTTTCTGGTTTGCTGGTGGGAGGAAAATACTCCTATCAGAGGGCCTCGGTGTTCTTTGTGAAACACAAAGGCAAGTCAGCTGATGAATGGAGGAGAGGAGGAGAGCCAGAGAGTGGCATGACATTTTCATGTTGGAGAGGGGAGAAGGGAATCCTCCAGGAAATGTCAGGACTGTAGGCAGTGTTGAGTGTTCATTTAAGAAATACTGCAAAATTAACGTGAAACTAGTTAGCTGAGTTGTGTACTTCTTTTCTAGTAATGTTCAATTACTTTGATTAACCAGGAGTAACTGGATAGTTAAACAAGGTCATAGAATTGTCAGAACAAACAAATCTGACACAGAAAGAGAGAATCATGGAGGTTAAGAATTTTTGCACAATGACCCATTTTCCCTCATATCATCAGTGTAGAGTAGTTACCTTTTGTTTCAGGTCAACTGCTAAATGTTGTATGAAACAGATCTATTTTTCTAGAGATTGTGGCCATTTGTCTGTGGCCTCCATAGTTTTCAGGGAATCCAAAATTCAAGGGAATGGTAGTGGCCCAGTGCCCTGATAATTCTCCTTGATTTTGGATTCTGCCTTCTTGTATTTTTGGTAGCCATCTGACCATAAACACTATCTCATGTATTTCATCCCTTAGTGGGATATTGAGAACTTATCTCTCACCCTGCTCAAGTGAAAACTTGGTTGATACACACTTCTTGAGCCTTACAGAATTCCTCTCCCTCACTGCAGAGTACAAGAGAGAGTTGACCCTGATGAACTTCTGGTGACAGGAATCAGTGTAACAAAATTTCAGACACAAAAGATTTGATAGGAGCTAGGGCATTATGACCAAGAAAGTAAACAATGTTGTCCTCATCCAATCTTACTTATCCTTTAAGAGGCTTACTGTGGTGTTATTACACTCCTGACCTATAAACCAGTACAAGATGAATTCTGTGCAGGCTGATGATCTATCTTTAGAACCCACTGGAGTTCTTGGCTCTTCTCCTGAAGTTCATCATGTGAAATGCTTCAGTCGTCTTTGACAATGTTATCACCTAACATTCACATGAGCTCTGCTTAACACAGACACCTAAAAATATAGTACTGGGCTCTAAGATCAGTTGCTCTGATTGAAAATCTATTTCAAAAGACAGGTGTCTGCACATCTAATTAATTTTCTTCAAGGCATCCTTCAATGATTGTTAATTATAAGTAACCACATTTATAGTGGCTAATATTTATTCAGCACCACCCTAATCATTTGATGTGGTTAACTCATGTAATCTTCATCACAAACTTAGGTAATGGACACAATTATTACTTCCAATTTAATAATGAGAAAATTGAGTCACAGAATAAGTAACCTATTTAAGGTGAAGAAAAAGTATGATCGCTACAATATGAACCCTTGCACTTTGACTCCAGGAGCTGATAATAACCACACATCATCCCTATAATTTATTAGGCTTAAATAACAAATGGTTTATTTATTAAATGTTGTCAACTTGTTTCTATTAAAATTTTACTTTAGATCGTTCTATATTTAAAATTTTATAGATCTGGTCATTTAGCTTGAGAAAGCTGTACTTGCATGAAAAGAAATCGGATTAGTTAACCTAATACAATTCTTCAAATTCTCTTTCTGAGAGTCAGAAAAAAATGTAAGTTTGAATCATATGAACTTGCTTTTTTTTTATCCTTTTGAATTATAAAAATGACAATTTTGTATGACTCAACTTATACAAATATAAAGGAAAAGCTACCAACTCATATTCAGTCCAACTGCTCTATGTTAGTATCATGAAGGTTTTCATTGTCATTCATGATCTCTTCTCTGGTCTCCTTTGTGTCAGGAATGAACATGTCTTCTTGGGAAAGGAGTGAGTCAAAGCTAGGGGCATAGATGGTGACTGAGGAACAAAATCATTTCTTCTAGAATAGCACTTGGTCCAAGATGTCTGAAGACTCCTGACCTTGGCCTCATTTGCCCTATGAACTCTTCAGTCCAAGTGTTAATAATGTGAGATGTGACTTCCCTCAGGAAGTAGAAGCAATCTAAGCCTTTATTATTTTACTATTTGTTTTTTTCAAAAAACCTGCTCTGGAAGCATAAGAGCAAAATAGTTTGCCTTTCTGATTGAAAAGTTAATTATAATGGTTCCAAGGATACTGTCAGACACCCAGGAACCTTAACCCCTATCATGTGTTAAATTCTTCATTTCACCCACAGGATGTTTTAATGCTAAAAACAGCATCAATACCAGCATTCCTGGCAAAATCATTGCTAATTGACAGTCAAAAGAATTCAACTAATGTGTTTACTGAGTGTGAACAAGAAAGGCTGTCACATCCAGAATTTCCAAAATAGTTTTCTTTCTTTAGAATGTGTGTATCTTCCCAAGACAAGCAGCAGTTTTCTCACGTGTTTTAGTTTGTGTCATTGGCTACAGCTGAGTCAGAACAGAGGTGACTTTTGTGCTCTTGCAATTGCTATTTTCTGTATTTGGCAAGTGTTTTAAACTGGATGTCCTCACCACATAAAAAGGTTGACAGAATGGCCATGTGCCCAGCAAGCCTATAGAAGCCATGAGAGGTGGCACCCAAAGGATAAATGGTTGGGTCAGGGCACAGGAACGTGGTTGTTATCACCCACACAGACCATTCTTCCTGTCAGCAAGATATCAATAACGTGTATTTTGCTGTGAGGTGGTATGTTTTGTAGATACAAGTAAGAGAATATAATTTCCATCCACTTCAGAAAGAGATAAGCATGAACACCTAAAAAATCACACACTAATATGAAGCAGACTTTAGAATTGCTAATGATACTTTTTTTAAATTGTACTGTAGGTTCTGGGGTACATGTGCAGATCATGCAGGATTGTTGCATAGGTACATTCATGGCAAGGTGGTTTGCTGCCTCCATCACCCTGTCACCTATCTCTGGCATTTCTCCCCATGTTATCCCTCCCCACCCTCCCCACCTCCCACCACCCCTCCCCAGCCCTCCCCCAGCATACCCCAGTGCGTGATGCCCCCCTCCCTGGGTCCATGTGTTCTCATTGTCTAACATCCGTCTGTGAGTGTGCAGTGTTTGATTTTCTGTACTTGTGTCACTTTGCTGAGAATGATGGTTTCCAGATACATCCATGTTCCTACAACCTCTTCCCCCCATATTTCTAACAATATTGGCCGAAACTGGTGCCATTAAACAGGAAGCTGTGCAAACTTATAAGCATATTGGTAGTCATCATCCATGGCTATATTAACATTTTATGCTGTAAAAATTTTCTGGAGCTAGAGTGACAAAACCAAAAAAGGAAAGAAGCTACTAAAACTTGGAAAAATTGGAAGCGTTTTTTCATAATACTGAAAATAATATTGCTCTTGGCAGGACTTTGAAGATCATATAATCCAATTGTCTTCCATTTTCAAATAAGAAAAATGAACCCAGAAGATCTGAAGAATATGTATTTCAAAAGAGTATTTTATTAGCATTCAATAAAACCTTTAAGTTTCTTTAAAACTTTTTTTTATTATTATTTTGCTTCTGTCAAGATTACAGAATGTCTGAGCTTGACTGACAATTGAAGACTCCTAGCTCTCTTTAATATATGAAAGCCAGCAAAGTACTTTCCCGGCAAAAGAAAGATGTCCCACCTCTTCAGATATCTCAATTAGCAGATCTCAACAAAAAGATAGATATTAAGATAGTTTGTTATGGAAAAATAAGTGATTCTAAGATTAGAAGAGTTGGATTCCCAGAAGTTACAAGCTGTTAGATGTAGGGTAAAATTCTTTCTAAGCCCCACTTCACTCAATTGTAAAAGGTACTCAATAATTTCTGGTCTGCCGCAAAGTTCATCAATGCACTATTTAAGCCTTGAGCTGAATTATTTCCAACTCACAACTGTGTACACATTTAAATCATACCTATGTAAGTATATTAAGCAAAAAAAAATTATTTTTGTTCAAAATTCTATTTAAAAGAGCAAAATTGAATTATACAAATATTAAGTATAAAATGATATAAAAATAATTCACAGGATTGGTTATGACTTTAGATAAGATGCTAGTGCAAAATATATAAAATATAGGATAAATCATTTATATTCTTTAATTCATTTATTAATATATCAAAAAATATTTAGTATCTACTCTGTGTAAACCTACTACTGTGGTGTTTTTTTTTTTGTAAGAGAACAGTGAATTTTAATAATTCCTATTCTGAGAATATATTAGTATAAATGTCTTTGATAAGTTGGGGAAAATGGTACTATTATAGTTGAACTGCAGTCATAGAAGAAAGTCATTCGCTCAACTAATCTCATAGCATAAATATAAATAACAATAACTTTTTATATTTGCCACTCAAATATTTTTAAGGAAATATTGTCTTTTGTGATCACAGTAAAACCCTGATGCAGGCATCGCTGACATTATTATTATTTCCAACCATAGTTCATGTTGCTTGCACACATTATAGAAGTTTTTGTTCTTAAGACTTACTGAAAACATATTTATGTAGTCAGCACTTCTTTATCCAAGGAAATACATTTCTAATTTACTAACTTTCAGGCTGTGTGACTGATTGTTAAGAAGGGTGTGTATGCACAGATGTATGTTTCATAAGGAATGTTTGATGATAATACATTTATATGCCCCTTCAATTATAGGTATAGGTAGCATATCATCAAACTAGATGTTATAAAAATAAATGACGCACAATATATTTAAAATGCCAACAAGCTAGTCGTTGTGAGATTGGGCACATTAAATAGTCATGTTAGATACCTAGAAGCATCATTGGGGAACATGGTAAAAGGTATCTAAATATTCAATATTATTTCCATGTATATAATCAACAGCCAGAAACAACCTGAGTCTTGAGAAGCTGACTTAACTTTTAGCGGAATGGTTCAAATTATATTAAATCATAAAAATAACTTTAAAAAACAGAGAACATTCTTTTGCTTTTCCTATGAGGTACTCATTAAAAATAGTACTGCATGTCACTATTAGAAATTTAGTTGCTTTAGACAGTCTTTGAATTTTAGGATTTCATACACAAATGTTACTTCTTCATAGGGTCTCTCCAGGAAATCCTATTCTGAACAGACAAGTAATTTATTTAAGAGTTTGTGTCCTTTGTAGGGACATGGATGAACCTGGAAACCATCATTCTCAGCAAACTGACACAAGAACACAAAATCAAACACCGCATGTTCTCACTCATAGGCGGGTGTT